>BOSO01012333.1:36486-141330 GCA_018403395.1 Gorsachius goisagi | reverse complement strand
AGAAAATTAACTCTATCCCAGCTGAAACCAGGACAACATTGCTACAGCGAAAGGCACAGAAGTGGTGTGGTGCACAGGCTTCTTTTTAAAATATTAAAATTTGTTGTTTATTTTTAAATGTTTGCAAAAACCACAATTTTTTTTTTTTAAATAAGTACATGACTAGTTTAATCCAGGACTACTCCCAGTAATGGCAATGGTATGGTTTCAGGCCCTCAGTAGTTATACCAATGGTGATTTTACATTGGTAATATTTCTTTACTTATAAACTGCCAGTGAGTTGAGAGTTGTGACGATAATCCTGTCTTCCAAGGATGCGCTGAAGCATTTTGGATCCCAGTGCCTGGTATTTATGGAAGATTTTTATAGTACAGACTCAGCAGTTTGCACAGTTTGGTGAATTCGTTTAGAGTAATTAGTGTAACACCAGGCTGGATTTGCAAGTCTGTTTAAACCATTCTGCCTCAAGTATATCAAATTTTAAAACATCTACAATACAAACATTGATTTTGTTTGGATTATTTCACATGTTCTTCCATCTCTACTGAAATAACGGTGAGTAACTCAGCGGTCAGTTGACAAAGGTTGTGGTTGTTCCTTAGATGTGTGGACTAAGGGCCTGGCTGCATCCCACGTGGAGTCCAAGATGGACCCTTTTGCCTTTGAATTGATGACTTTCCTGGCCCTGATGTTACAAAGGGATGATAGCAATTGTCCACTGAGCCCCAGCAGGCAATGGTGCCATGTACTGTACTTATACTGTAATGGAAATCTGTACCGTTGCCATTGCAATATGTCCTGCTATAACTGCAGGCTGATGGCTTTGCCTTCTCGTTATCCTGATTCTGGGATAGTTGTTTATGTTAGTGACAAAAGAACCCATCAAAAATTTACTCCCATTTGATTTATTTTTCACTTACAAAACAGAGAATCAGTCTGCATATTTTTAATACATTTTTTTTTTCCCCTAGGGATGGGCCAGTTTTATTCTACTTCTCTTCTCTGGGATGTGCAGAAAGCCCTACAATGCTATCTGGAGACATTGTGTGGCAGAAATTGCCTCAAGAGAATTTTCTTTCATGCTTTATCCCAAAATGCTGTTCAGCACTCTTCCACCAACTAATAAAAGAAGCTTGTGCTTGTGTGGTGTCCTGCGAATGTGACTTGATGAACAGACCTACCAGCAAATTTGCTGGGGTAAAGCAGATTTCTGCCCTGGAGAAGATCCAGATAGTGTGGGAGTGGCTTTTTGTTTTGTCTTCCATAGAAAAGCTGTAATTACCGTGATATAAATTAACCCTATGATATTGGCCTTCCCTTTTTGCAGTTTATTCATTTGAAATCACATTCAGATAACATTAAGAGATTTTTTTTTTTGCGACTCCTGGTCTAGGTCCCCCATTAAAATTATCTTTTTTTTTCCCCTCCAGAAGTAATTTTTGCCCTTGTTCACCTAAAATAATGATAAGAAGATAGACGAAACTCTCCTGCCCCCTACATGTATTTTTAGATAAGAAGTAGGGTAGCTTGACTGGTAGCTCTAAGTCAGCGTTGGTACCTTGTACTGCCAGGTGATTTGTACTGAATTGCCATATTTTTCTGGATATCACCAGAAATTGTGTTATTTGTGTTCAGTAGTTACCCTAATTTTTACAGGTAAGATAATTCAGGATAGCTGAGCCATCTTTTTTATCTCGGACATGGTCCAGGTAGTCATATTCTCTCCTCTTCCATGAGCAGCTGGCACTAACGCAGTCAGTTTTCTTGGTTACAGTGGTGTTTAGGTGATGCCCTAAATAACTGGATAGTGCTTTGCTTCAGACCACCAAACTGTGGCCGCTTTTTCCCTGCGGGCACCACAAAGATATATGGGTACTTTTTGCTGGCATATTAGTTTTGAATTACACAAATTCAAAATTCTCCTAAAATTAGTATTTTGTTGTTTTCTCCCCACCAGTAGAGCTGGCCTGAAAAAAACGTAAAAGTGATGGTTCAGGCTGCAGCCCACACCCCTGCCAGCCCAGGCTCTGTGCGCCGGTGGTCCAGGCACCGCAGGCAGGGCTCTGTTCCCCTGCCCGGTCAGGTTGACCGCAGGCAGGAGGTGGAGGAATCCAAACTTGTCTCAGTACTGAAATACAATGCGGGTAAGTTCAGGCCTGTTAGCACATCGCTGATCCCAGGCACAATGAGAGAATAGCTGATATGAGACTTGATTAATGAATAATTAATTAGAATGTATTCTAATTAGTGTCAATCAACTTGCGGGCATGGAAAATAGAACCAGTAGATAATTTTTTTTTTAATGAGATGACAAATGCGGTGGATGAGGAGAGTATCGATACACCAGCTGTTTGCATGGCGTTTGCTTTGACACCAGTGTGACATCTGGGGGGGAACTGGGATGCTGCTGGACCGCCATGCAGAGAGGCAGCAGCTGAGGGTGGGAGGCGAGTGCGTGGCAGGCACCTCTGCCTGGGACTCAGCTGGCACCCTCTGCTTGGGGCTTGGGGAAGGTGTGGGTGGCCCTGCAAGGGTCCGGCTGCTGTGGAAACCCTCTGCTGAGCTGTGGTGGATGTGCGTGGGGGCGAGGGACCAGGCGGGGGAGAGGGACCACACAGAGGGATCATGCGAGGCCACGGGTAGCAGAGGGGTAAGGGCCAGGAGAAGAAGCCAGGCAGCAGGAGGCTTGAAGGAGTCAGTCTGCTGAATTCAAGAGTGAGATGGGCAAGACACAATTTGATCTCAGCCTGTGAGTGAACACAGGGAGCAGAGGTTTGATAATGGAAAGCTTTTCAATTTAGTGGACAAGGATATAAGGAGATCTAAAGCTGGAAGCTGAGATAAAAGCACATTTTATGTACGGTAAGGGGTACTTTGGTAACTGGAGCATCCTACCAGAGCTGATGGCTGACTCCTCATTGCCAAAATGTCTTAATGGAGATCGCTTTGCGGTTTTCTGAAAGGGTGCTCTACTTGGAAAGGAATTAATCCTGCAAAGTTTCATGTCCAAGCCACAATGGATGCTTGCAACAGCCTTTCCTGGCTATGGACCCACAATTAACTTGCTCGAGTTAATTTCACTGGAGGCAGGATCAGGCCCTCGCCCCGTGGAGGAGCGCGGAGCGCCGCCCAGCCGATGACTGTCGCAGCTCTGTGGCACATCGGCGAGCAGCACTGGGGTGGCTCTGTGGCTAATCAACACATCAGCTGAAGTGGATTTGATTTTGAGAAGTCTTATGGACCCTAATAAAGATCAGTAATCATTAAAATTAACCACACGCTGATTTAATCAACATATAGCTTTGTTAATTACTAACTCTTTCTTCGTGTCCATCTGTTTTAAAGATTTTAGTGAACCTGCAGCAGATGTTCATGTAAATATAATAAGCCGGTTGCCATGTAAATATAAAATTTTCAGGAGTGTTTGTGTAACAGACTTCCAATTTATTTGTGCAGGTGTCAGTATCACGTCTTTAGTGACTTAAACATCAAACTGATAACTTTGTTAAAATCCCCATTAGAGACAATCTTTGCTGTCAGGCTGTCCCTCTGCCTTGCCTCCCCACCCTGCGTCCCCCTCCTGTGACTTGTGCTCAGTGGCCCAGGCCCTGGAGATGTGCCGCAACGTTCCAGCATTGTCCTGGGAACTGCCACCTGAAAATGAAATGGGACCCGTCTCTTTACGCTCCCTTCCAGGTATAAAAAATAATTTCTGTGCTCACGGTGAATATGATCCATTCATTGGGAGCGGTGCAGGTGGGAAGTGGTTCATGCAGCTGAACGTTGCAGGTTTGCAGCCAGTTTTCCTGTCCAAAACATCATGCCAGCGGGGGGGCTGGTTTGGCGAGAGGGAGGTGGGCAGGGGAGAGGAGGGGGATGCTCAAAAGGGGTCCTGCCTGGGCATGGGATGGCCAGGGAGACAGTGGTAAAACTGGGCTGGCATGATGGTACAGAAAACACTGGCAAGAGTTTTAAAACCTGAAACTGGTTTTTTTTTTTTAAATGAATACCCCATGGCATAAACTGAAAAAAAACCCAAACAAACCCTTGATTTTACTTTGGCACTAGTAACAAAATGGGGTGCATTTTTCTGGATTAGTTTTTTTCCAGTGAAAGAGAATCCCCGATACAGTGGGAAAAAATGCATGAACAAGTCTTGAATTTGCAGAAGAGCTCTATTTTGCTGAAACTAATTTAAAAGTTTAAGACTTCGCTTTTGAGTCCACAAGCAGGTTTGGGTTTTTTTTTCATTTGGCAGCATGTAGGGCTGTTCCTGCATGTGTGAGAGTTGTGGATCTGGGTCCATGGAGATCTTTGTCTATGGGAGCATCACTCTGGGTAAGTTTCTTCACGGGTGGTGTGCAGCGAAGGGGTCATGAAGGCAGAGCACAGGCGTCCGGAGGAAAAGTCTTCCACTGCGAGCTGGGGAGAGGCGGAGGTCCCTGCCCTGGGACTTAGATGTTGCTTCATTGCTGGGGAGGCCATGTCCAGCCCCAGCACCCAACACCTTCCTGGCAGGAGGCACCTCCTGGCGGTGGCCTCTTCCCTGCAAAGGGAAGAGATGCTCTTCAACAGCTGCAGAGCTGAGCAGGAAAACCTGGCTCTGTATTTGCCTGCGTTTGATCTTTGTTGGATTAAAACTGTGTTATTGACATAATTGCCCAAGTTTCCTGTGTGGAAGTAACCTGACAGCTGGTCTTGTACTGTGGGACAGGGCTTGCAGTGAGGATGTGAAGCAGAGCAGCCAAGGGGAGGTCCCATTTCATCACCAGGAAACAGGCACTTCTCCAAGGGAAGCAAACTGGGAGCACCGGGGGGACACTGGCTGCAGTAAGTTGTTTGTGCTGTTCATGATGTGGCAAGCCTGAGCCAGGACAGATTTTGGCAAGGTGGTGCTACAGATACGGTACGGTCCTTACTCTCAGGGGGGTACAGCCATGAGCACTTCTTAACACACAGCCTGCCTGTCCCTGGAGTGTTGACTGCAACCTCTGCAAACAGGTAGTGTCAGCTCTCACCGTGCCCAGGTGGCAATCTGTTCTCAGCTGCCGATTAACCTCATGAAAGATACCACTAAACCCCCCGGAGCCCTCACAGGAATTAATACAATAGGTTCAGATTGTGAATTCAGGGAGGAATCTCTTTTTTTGTTAAGTTTCTGCAAAGAAGGTCCTGGTCAATAGAAGAGATTCCTAAATGTGGCTGCAGTGCAGTTAAGTGATAATAATCCCAAAGGTAATCAAACAAAGGAAAACAAAGGAAGGAATTCACTGTTCATCTGCAGAAGGTGAGAAACCACCGATTCTCAAATTCACTTGGCAATGTCAAAGACATATAGTGGTACGCCCCCTTTAGTCATTTAATCTCCACATCCAGGCTGGAGACCTCTGCCTCCAACCGGCCACGCGTGGAGTCGTGTCTGGGAAGAGCTACAACCGCAGCAGAGACCCACGACACACATTGTTGCTCTGTTGTCCCTCCAGCTCTGGTGTCCTCCTGGGCGGATGAAATGAGGGGGGCTCCTTCTGCACTGGGAAGAGGTGCTGGCTCCGCAGGGTCCCTGCCACCAGGCAAGTGTCCCCATGGAATGGCATGAAGAGGGGGCTGCCAGGGAGGCAGGAGCACCTTCAGCACCGGTGGGACAGTCTCTTGGCTTGATTGCAAGGACTCCTTCAAGATGGATTTTAAAGTCAATTAGAGATGACCTTGTGGCTTAACAGGAAAACTGAGAAAATGCTGAATTGCATTTGATATGGGTTGCCTAGATTTTCCACCTCCCTTCAAAAAATAATTAATCTAATAAATAGTAGAACTTCAGCTTCAGATTATGCGTTTCTCTAATCCCCTGCATATGTGTATTCCTCCCCACGTTTAGCAGGTAGACCCGCCAGCTGCAGATGGTGGGTGGGGTGTAAATCCTTGGCAGCTGAGTCCTGTGGGAATGTCCCAACCTCCCTGCTCCTGGGGCTTCCCTGCATTGCCTCTGTCCCCGAGCAACATAAGGCTGTGGTAAGCCCTGTGAATTCATCAGCACCAGCCCTGCTGCGGTCCCCCCCTAGGCCATCCTCTATGGTCCACTTCAAGGCCAGGCAGCTCAGGTGTCCCATAGGAATACCACAGAGCGATGTTGCTTTCTGCTGAATTCTCCAGAGCGGATCACCGTTTCCCACACACCGACAGTCTGCTGCAATGGCGAGCAAGGGAGCTTCCCAGCAAAGCTACCGAAGGATGAATGATGGAGGGCACAAGCCCAGCTTGGTACATGGATTTGCCCATGGTTTGATGCTTCTGTCCCGATAAAATATTTGCAACTTGGCGCTCGTCCCTCTCTTGCATGCATTTGTCTTTGTAAAACATTATCCGGCAGCTGATTCTGCATGCTTGTTGGAGGCAACATGAAGAATGAAGTGTATATTTTGGTGCTAGTCAGGGGTGTAGAGGGAAAGATGGATCTTAAAGTTTCCTGCAGAGAGCTGAGTCTGGAGTTATCTTTCGTTTACGTCTACACTTGAAAAGAGCTCCACTTTTTTATTTCTTCTCTTATTTCTTTAGCTTCTGAGGATTTTGGTTTCATTTAGCTCTGCATTGGCGATGGCTTCAGGAGCCTAGAGAGGAGGATGAGAGCAAGCGAAGGCAGATCATTAAACATCTCTTTTCCAGGCGCCTTTTGATCTGCACAGTCTGTACTCTCAGATTGGCCAGATAGGCCACTGCTGACAAGAAATTGCTGTGCATAGTAGAATATTTAAAATTTCTCAGGGAAGGGAGCACAAAGAAACAGGCACCCACAAGTGACTGGAGCAGAGGCGGCAGGCCCTCCGCACCCTTCCCAAAACAGGCCAGAGGAAGCTGAGACAAAGAGCAAGGTGGGGCTGGGCAGAATCCTGTGTTTCAGCAAGGGCAAATCAATGTCAGCAACAAAAAAGGAATTTAAAGATTATAGAAAATAATCAGCAATGGTGAGCAGAAGTTCATCTAACCCAAACTCGTGAAATTATTTACGTGAAGAAGTGTTTTCATACTTATTTAAATTTCTAGTAATCTTTGCATATATTGCTAATTTTTGTATTGTTTTCATACTAAAGATATGCCCTCTTGACTGAACACAAAATGGTAGAGAAGCTTCTCTTTCCCACGACAGTTGAGTCTCACTACATCAAATCCTTAGATTTCAGATGACAGCGGAAATTAATAGCAAGAATAAAATCTTATAATTGAAACTGAAATGAAACTAAATCTTACAGATGGGATACTAGCTTGAAGTTCAATCTGAGTGTCTAAGGAATCACTGCGCATTTTTTAATTCTTTGACTCTTTTCCGTAAATGTTTTGACGTGCTCAGAAATTTATCTTCATTATTAAGGCTGCTAAGATCATCACATACTGATGAGTCCAAAGTAAAAATTTTTTACTTACCATTTACTCAGAAATAAATTTCCGACTGGAAGCCTACATGATGGGCTTATTTCTCCTATTAGTCAATGGAGGCAATACTTTGTTTTATGCCGTAGTGCAGTGCGTGCCTGTGCCCTGCCCGGGCGGCCAGGGCTGCTCAGTGTCGCTGAGGCTGAGAGCATCCTGGATCCTGCAGGTACTCGGGGAATGATCCCAGATCCCACCCCAGGTGCAGTGCCTTTCATTTTTATTATTGATACGAGCAAGCTATTTGGTAAGAATATGGCACTCCTATAACATATATTCTCTGAGTATTACTCCTGCTTAGAAGCCCCAGTAACTGTTCTTTTTAAAAGAAGGTATTTATAGTTTTAGACCATATTGGTATTTTAGTTAATAGATTCAAGACCTTCCCTTTTACATCTGTTTCTCTTCAACCCTGTCCTTTTAAATGTTGCATTTATCTTGTCTATGTAATTAAAAGATAGCCTTAAAGGTGTAGGAAATGAAAGGCTATGAAATGGAGGAAGGACACCTTTAATTTTGTGACTTTGTCCCACGGTGGTGTTATGTGGATTGAGAAAAAAGCTTCTTACCTGCATGAGTACTTGTTTCTGGTGCTGATGCAGAGGCGGTGCTGGTGAACCATCCCTCTGACGGCACGGCCACCAGCCCGAGGGCAGTGGGAGCCAACGCCAGGCTGGGATTTGGTTTCTGAGGGCTTGGACCAGGCCCCACTTTGGTGCTTCCTACAAACACTCCTCGGCGATTTATTGGGATCACGCTAAGCCTCTTGCCTTTAGAGAGGAATTAAAGTAATTGTGGGACATAATGGAGGAAAAATCCTTTAGTATTTCCTTTTTTATAATTCATATTTCTATAATATCCTTTAATTTCCTCTAAGCTCCTTAAGTGCCTGTGAAACTGAAGAGTTCACATCCTTTCTACACTGTTTTATTATTGAGGTGTGAAATACATGGTGCTCTCGTTGATGATTTGTATGAGCCTTTGCGGTCCCTTTTCGAGCAGCCGAGCTGGTGGTGGGGCCGGACTGATTGGTGTGGCAAGGATGATTTCTGCAACAAGCTGCGTGTCCCTGCTGATTGTGAGAAAAGGCATGAGATACTTTTATTCACTAGTTTCCCTTTTGCATGTGAGCTTAAGGTATTTCAATCACTTATTTACTGAAAAAAATCATTTGATGACTTGTATTATATTTTCATTAACATACAGTAAGTGTTTGCTGTACCTTTGCATCACATGCGCATTTGTAAACCCTTGCCTGCAAAAAGCAAGTGAGGAAACGGCGGCTTTCAGGGTTGGGCAATTTTACTAGAGTAAATGTAGAGCTCTGAACCTGGCAGTTTCTGCCATCCTCTGCCTTTCCCTGTGGTGTGGTACCAGCCATTAATTATGTCCCTATGATGGCGGCGCCGGTCCTGAGGAGGAGCTGGCATCATGCTGTGGTTCCCGTGCCACAGCATGCCAGGCAGCAGTTTGGGAGGCTGCTGGGCTCATTGCCCGCTGTCAGAGCAGGGGGTGAAGGGATGCTACGGCTGGGAGGCCCCCTTGGGAGGCCCCACTGTGACCAGCCCCTGCTCCTGGCCAGGGGAGTGCGAGGGCATCTCCTGCTTCAGGAGGCTCCGTCTCCGACCATCTCGGGTCTTCATGCAGCCCCCCCAGCTCATTGGGCGGCATTGCTCTCTGGCAGGGTGTGCGCTACTGCCGCGATGCTCCAACACGTATCTCAGGTCCCCATCCAAAACCGGTACCAGTGCACCCATGACCAGCATGGCTTGTGGTAAGCATCAGCTCACAGTGTTTTCCACCTCACTCAATATTAAGGACCAGCTTCAGCTCATTGAAACTCTCACAGGCCTGTGTTAATTTGCCTGAAGCTGGTGAAATGTGTGGGATTTACACAATGTAATTCACATTGCAGTCTTTTCTGATCGATTCCTGGAAGATTTTTCTGGTTTAGTGCACGTTGGCTGCTGTGCAGAGCTCTGAAGTTTGGTGCTGGATGACTACCAAAGCTTTGCTCAGGGTGGATCTTCCTTGTTGGCAATACTGGAGGTGGTTGATTCCTCAGCAATATGCAGTAACGGCTACTAAATATTCTCCTTCTTGAGGATGAATGGTTTATTGCATTATTTCTTGGTGTTCATCACCAGTTTTGCATTTAGTAACACTTTAAACTTCGTTCAATTAAAACATTGGTTTTAATAATATATAATGCTTTTAAATCTGAACGGTAGGAAACAGGTCAAATATCTCTCTGTTGACAGATATGTGGATTATGTGGCCAAAGTGTCTGTTATGGTCACCTGGTTTAACCTGTTGCATTACAGACACTTTAAAATTAAACCTGCAAATCCTTCTTGAAGCCCTTTTTATTTTTCTTGTTTAGAAAAAAAAAGTCCTTTTTGATTTACTCTCAATTGTTCCATTTCTGCATAATGTGAAGACGGTGTGCTAAGATGGAGTCCTCTACTATCAGTTTAAGTCACCTTCTGAGCATTTCAGACTAAAATGAATCATTGATCTTCTCAAATCTTTTACTGCAAGGAGGCTTCGCAATGCAAAGTGTTCTCGTAGGTCTTCTCTGAGCTGCTTCTAGCGTTTCAGCACAATTTTGATGTACTGATGACAGCAGAAGGTTCAGTATTTCACTGCAAACGTCAGAGTGGAGGTGGATAAAGTTTTTCAACCTGTATTTTTTCTGCTTTGAAAGAATAAAAAGTTAAAACTAAATTAACATGTGCTTTGTCAAATTGTCTATCAAGTGTGCCGTTGACAAATCAAGGCAATCTCAGAACTTTTCTTCAGATGATCCTTTCTTTTTTCAAATATGTTGTCGTTAGACATTTCCCATATTTATATTATAGAAAGCGTATCCCCTATTATTTTTGCTTTGATGGCAATAGTGAATGCTTTGTTCCAAGTCAACCTTAAACATTTTAAAAGTTATTTTTCAATTCAGCCCGCTAATGTGATCATCTGAAAATCAATTTTTAAGGACTGTATTTTTCATCTTCCTTTCCGTTGATTTGGGAGATGATGACGAACCTTTATGTCTAACCCATACATGCTTTTGTAAAATGGATATCAGGCAGAGATAAGTTAAAAAGTGATTTACCGCAATATTGCAGATTAGGTTTTTGAAGTCTGTCAAACCAATGAACAATGAAAAATGGAATAAAGGGGTTTCAGATTGCACTTGAGCAGCTATTTGTATTTGTATTTATTAATGCTGCAAATCAGTACAAATTTTCCGAAGGACGAAATTTACTAGCTCTATTTCTTCATTTGAATAATTGCTGCCAATAAATATCTCAATAAGCCATCATTTAGAAAGTAATTTTCATAAAAAAGAATGGCCAGATCCTCTGCAGTTATAAACTTCCATGCACAGCATGTTTACAGCAGCTGACAACTCACCCCCCTCTGCTGTAGGCTCTGCAATTTTTATTAACCTCCCTCTCCCTGTCATTTTCAGCGTTATGAATTGAAAAGCCCTGTGACGGGCTGGATGGGCTCTTGGCGAGCCAGCCATGATTTTACTTCTTGGCAACATCACGGATCAGCACCAGAAAGCGCAAATTCCTCGCTATGAAACCTGCTACCGGAAAGGTCCAAAAAATGGTGTTTTTGGAAAAGCACCTCCTTATGCGAGCCTTGCTGCTGCCACGCCTCAGTGTGCAGGGAGTACACTTGGCCGTGGCACACGTGGAGACCAACAGCACGCGTTCATCGCCTGCATTGCAAACACAGCTGCCCTGGCTGGGAGGGTCAGAAAACCCCAGCAAAATAGTCTGAATAAGAAAACAAACTGAAAATAAATCTCATTTTTGAGGACAACTCTCTGCTATGGAAACAAACTAGTCATTTTGGTGACCTTTGTTTTTTTCTGTCATGCCTGCTAAAATATTTGGATATTTTTACTTTTTGAAGTGCTTGGACTACAAAAGGCATGCACTAGATTCTCCTTTGTTAGTTTAAAAAATAAATAAGAACAGAACATTTTCTTTATTTCTGACTAATTGCATACGAAATTGCTTTACAATTGCACCAGAGAAAGCCCATTCCATTTTTTTTTTCCTGAGTGAAAGATCTTTATCTCTAGATGCTTCCCAGGAAGGAATTTTCATAACAAGAGTCTATTAAGAGATGCTTACAGACTTCCAGGCCATCTGAGAGGTTACAGGGAAAAAAAAAAGGCAGAAAATGGTGTGACATCGTACACATTCCAGCTAAAGTGTCTGTTGCTATAGCAAATGAAGGAGCATAACTAACCTCTAACACAGCCTGCTTTGAAAATCTCTGTGGTTTGTTTAGGCTCTTTTGTTCCGAGGCATTCATTTTCTCCATTTCTGCTGCAGTTTGCTAAACTGCTCCCAAATTATTGGAATTTATAGTATAGAAATGGTGATAGATGTTAGGTATGATCTATAAAACCTTAAAGCAATGAGGAGTAAATCTTCTTTGCCACCCTCGCTAGCCATTAATACATTAATGCAATTGCGGAGCAATTTCAATGTTTTCTTTTGTTTTCTTTTTTTAGGTTAAAGTTAGAGGAGAGAAAGCATGGGTTATCCAAGCTGGAAGAAGTTACATTTCTGGTTTAGGGTAACACCTCTGGAGGTTTCTGCTTTCTCCAGGCTTTTATTGGTTTGGATGCACCTCCACACTGTCCGATGCCGTTAGCTCTTTCCTAAGAGCACGTTTTTTCTGTTCGTCTTTCAGGGAGCTTTGCAGCCCAACCTGCACTAAGCCCCCAGAAGCAGCACAGAGCCCCTGGGCTGCCTGAAAACCGGAGCTCAGCCTTTCCAAGAGCACTGCCATTCCAGGGGAACTGTCTTGTGGCAGGTACGAAGAAAATAGCTGTAGGTTTCAAATACAAATATACATACAAGCAAAAGACATGGTTTTCAAAAGTAATTGCTATTTACTTTAGCTAGCACAGGAAATAAATTTGACAAAACCACTAAGAGACACATTCTGTTATTTGCTCTGGAAAACAGCAGCTTGCATGAACTGAGGACCAGCTAGGGTTAATGGTCACTGGTTAAATTAAAAAAGCAAAAACCAGTAGGCATAGATAAACCCAGAGCTTGCTGTCTGAAAGATACAGAGAATTCCCAGTATGAAACACAGTAAATTACTATAACCCAAACTGCTATAATGTTGTTGAAAGAAATAAACTGGCAAATGTATATAGAAACGTCTGTTCAGATTCAGTTGAGATAACAAACTATAAAACTGGTGTTAAATTAAAACGAAGGGACCTTCCAACACTGCCCATTAGGAATTGGACTGAGATCGTCTTACTGGACGTTCGGTGCCAGGTGCTGCAGGTGAGACATCGCAGGATGCTGCCATTTAAAGTGCGGAAACCCAATGGAAAATGTGTTTTCTCAGGGAGGACTTTAAACAGCGGGGATCTCTGCCCTGTCTGGAGGCATACACAAACCCTCAGGGTAACCTGCTGCAGCCACAGCCCCATGCATCCTCAGCAGAGGCGGCGGCTTCCTTTTACCTATGCAATATAACCTATGCAGAAGAATGAAATTGCTATTCTGGTATCATCAGGTGTCAGAACGGTGTTCTGTAACGGTGAGGATTTACTGCCCTGATGTTCCACAGGGTGGGAAAGGCCATAAAAGCAATGCCGCTGAGACTGCAATAAAGTCCGAGTCAATTCTCCTGAGTTGCTTTTGAGGAAAGAAACCCTTGCTAGGCCCTGGCTGGTCTGTGCTCAGTTTCCATCCCTGCTCATGTGGGCTAAAGAAGGCATTTGGGGTGGTGGACTTGGCAGCTCCTGCACACACAGGCGGAAGATGCAATTGCCTGTGCTGCTGTACCAGCCCTGCTGTACCATACCAGCAGCAGCTTTAAAAAATGCAGACAGTTTAAGGTTAAATTTACTGAGTTTACTCTGTTGTTTCATCTCTTGGAATGCAAAGGTTGTGCCTTGTTCTAAAATGGAATTGAACAGAGCGGCAAAGAAATGCAGTGGTGCCTCTTGAAAGGCTCCATCCCACTGCCCTTGGAAAACTGCAATTTTTCAGCTCTAAAATAAGTTTAGTTTGGACCTTAAGGGGAAAAATAGCTTCACTGGACACCTGTGCCGGTGCCGTGGGAATTTTTCGCGACTGGGGAAAGACCTTGTCTCCCTGTGGTTAGATTTATGCCGGGGCTGTCGGGAAGCTCACCTTTGACAAACAGATATGGAGCTCTTGTGCTGAAGCAGCTGACCTAAGGTTGAAGCAGTATTAAATCTTGACATTTTAAGAGAGTAAAATAAATAAAAAATTACTCACTGTTTCACTATAGCCCGAGCAGAACCTGCACCGCTCCTGAAGCTTAAGAATAGCAGTCACCGTATACAAGGAAAGCTCTCACGAGTTAGTCAATTGGGAAATAAATCTAAAAGTCAAGCTAACCTGCAAAATATTGAATTTGTTTGAAAACGAGCACACTGTAGCAGTCTATTTCTTCAAGAGGAGGTTGATTATAACTGACATCATGGGGCCTTACAGCCACAAAAGCTCCAGCTTTCATGGAGTTTGCAATCCTTGTAGCACTGAACTGCATCAGCCCTCGTGCCCCCACATCCCTCAAGCACCAGACGCAATCTCCCCTCTTCCCCCTTGTAGACGGGACCTGTTTAGCATGAGGCACCTACCGTGGTTTTCTCCTCTCATCTTGCCTTGTCATCCTTTACTACAATATTTCCTTTTCAGCTGTTCTGAATGAGTGATTCTCTTACTTGAGTGTGTTTTGGTCCATTAAAGAAATGAAGAACTGCATGAAAAAAGGATTACATGCCATAGGTTCCCAACAGAATTAATGTTAAATTCTGTGTTTATATTGGATTTTTTTTTCTTTCTCACATCTTTAGATTGTGACAGATGCATATAAAAGGGAAAATGGAGAAACATGTACTGCATCTCTCTGTGTGCGTGTATTTTAATAAGGTTTTGAATGCCATTAACTCCCCCTCCTCAAATCATGAGCTTCAGTGGAGACTGAGATCAGCTGCTTTTGAAATTATAAATCTAAAAAGTACAGCTGGGGAACAAGCATTTGAAATCTGAAAATATTGTGCCTGTAGGACTAATTACTCTATTGCAAACTTTATCAAAACATTGCTGTTTATTTAAAGTTAGCAGCCCAAGAATGTCATCGTAATGAATGGTGACTATTATGACTCATGCATACAAACATCTATTTTCTGGAGAAAGTGACAATTAAGGGCCCGTAACGGATTTTGGTTGTTTGAATCTCTGCCAGGACAAGGCAGAATGAGAGAGACACCCAAAGGTAAGCCCAAAGGATGCTGAAAACCTGTCACCCCATTTCATGGGACAGCTCTCGGTTTCCCACGAGGCGCATGCTGAGGGCTGACTCACCACACAGCGGTTTTTCCGTTAACTCTGGAAATGGGATGCTGATGATGCAAATCTATCGAAGCGATGGAAATAAAAAGTGCTTCCCTTGAAAGTTCCCTCTTCTTTAACCCTTGCAGGGAAAAATTCCCCAAATCCACATCACACACGTAAAGTATTTCTCAGGCGTGGTGGGGAAATGCTGGTACCTTTCCCAGCAGATGCACATGCGATGGTAAATACTTGAATTACTCGAAATACTGAGTCAAGGCATAACAATACAAGAAGAGTTTCATGGTTCAGCACAGCATTGCCTTGCCAGGACACCTAAATTTGGAGCTAATTTTCTGGCCTAATAAAGATAAAATGTAAAAAGCCATTTTCTGTCTGCTTGTCTGTGTATCTAATCTCAGCAAGTGAAATTAGTCTTCAGTTAGGTGTCTAACTCCTACTTAAATATGAATAATCTGGGATTTATAGTCTCTCTTGCAATTTATTTAATTTTTGGGGGGTGTGATACTGCTCTTCTTTCTTTCTTGCTCCCACCTTGCCATTTTTACATGACAGGGAGCTTTTCCGTGTGTCCTTGCAATCCTGGGATATATGATGCTTAGGTTGTTCCTAGACACCAGGATTATTGCTTGCCAAACTCCCCGCTGCCCACACACTCCCCGCTGCCATGGGGGGACTGGTGGGGACCCCTGGCACAGGGATGGTGGCTGCCTGTACTTGGTGGCTCCCATGGCGGTGGGCACCCACCCTGGCCAGGACAGGCTCTTCCCCTTGGTTGGGCAGAGGCTTCCAAACTGCTGTTTCACCCCAGATGGAAATCAGGTAGGAAATGCTGGATCAGCTGCAGCTGCAGGGTCCGGATGGGTGACATCTCCCACCACGCTTGTTCCCATGCCAAGACTGCATTTGCAAATGGTGTCCAGAAAGATGAGAAAGAGAAAACAGGCATTTATTTGTACACTCGTGAGTGTATCACATTATGATTTGACATTACTCAGATGGAGGTCACAAGCTGTGACCAGCTGAAGTGAGAAAACTGTGCTGGCAAATGCTTTAAAAAGCTAAAAACTATTAAATTAGACACAGGAAATCCTTGAGAGAGAACGTTAATATCTTTATCATTGCCTCACTTAAATTTTTTGTCACCTCTTTACACAGACATGGTTACAAATTAAAACCGCCACGTTTTTAAAGGCTGGTAGATCCTGTGCTGTGGAAGTTTTTTGACTTAGAAACATCTTTCGTCATGAACATCATCAGATCACATTACTTCAGCTAGCGTTATGTATGTAAGAGGAAGGCTGGGATGCCTAGACATGGATGCAGCTGGGTGAGCAGCGTGGGATACCCCTGTTCCACCCAGGAGAAGGCTCAGGGCCCGGCTGCCAGTACATGCCTGTACCCAGCTTTGTGCGTGGTGCGGCTCTTGCAGGATACCTGGGAAAACTGTCTGGCAGGCTGAGCTGGTAAAGCCATGGTCTTCGAATTAATTTATCCCCATGGCACTGCTCAGTCTCAGGCTTCTTCTCGTAAGAGAAGGCTGTGACAGAGTAAGTTAGGCAGATCCTTTAATCATTAGATTAGAGTTTTAGGGGAAAAATAAAGCCGCATGCTCTTTTGGGAGATTTCAAAGCACGAGAATATTTGCACTGGGAAACGGCCATGAAACAGGCATGTGACAGAGGGGCAGGGGGGCTGGGTGGTGGTCGTCCATCGCCCTTTGGGGCAGAGCGTCGGCAGCAGTGGTTGTTTTCATTTGTGGCTCTCTCGCTGCCCAGTGCCTGGAGTTGTCTTCCAAGGAGATGATGCAGAACAAGAGGATTCATGAGGCATAAAACAGAGCAGTTATTAACAGAATAAATGCTCTAGAAACACCTCACTGCCACCAGTTTGTTTGCTCTTTTCCCCGCTCTCTCTTTGAGGGGCAGCAGACATGAAATCAGGTCTGAAGCAGTTATGAGGGGTGTCAAAAGGAATCACAGTAACTCTCCAACAACGAAATATTGCAACTATAATTAAGGGATAAAAAGAGGTGAGACTGAGGCATTTAATATAGGAGGATGGTACAGAAGGGAAGAGCTGTTTGCCGTTGGCTGATGGTACTCAGGTTTGCTGAGGGGACTGCAGGCATGTATGTGGCCCAGGGATGCTGAGCAAGTACCATGTCGTGCTGGATATTATACCATGTACAAAAGTCCCTGCTCCTAACCTCAAAGTTAGGAAAAAACGTACCGTGCAATCTCTTCTGTCGCATGGATGGGAATAATTAGGGGAACAGAGAATGCAGCAAACTTCTATGAGTGCTCTCTGAGGGAAGAGGAGGGGAGGAATCCAAAAAAAGACAAGAAGTGAAGCCTAAATGACAAATCATGTGGGTTTACCAGGGGAGGTGGACTTTTCCCACTGCTGCTAAAATGTCTCATGCTGAAAACCTGATGCTATCAGACCATTTTGGACACCCTGGGAAGCACAAACTGCAACAGATTTGTGAGAGAAAATGCATGTATTAGGGATTGCTACTAGTGTAAATTGTAAAGGCTTGGTTGAAATACAAATTTCCCTGGAGATGAAGTAGGTGTTCAGGTCTTGGAGAGTAAATTCAGGCCTTTGACAGTTGTGATTCCCTGTAGGATTCATCGGTCTTTGATTTTTCTCTCCTCCATGGCTTTTCTCCCAGCTTTGTGTCATCTGTGTTCCTCAGAGATGGGGGAAAAATTCCTCAAACCTGGAATGGGTAAATTTGGGTGTTTCCTTCCTAGGAACCAATTTCCTGACAATTCCATCTCTGGGTTCCCTGCACCATCGCTTTCTCTTTTGGAAGCAGGTACTCGAGGCATGTACCACCTTATACTTAGTGGTGTCGGCAAAAAGAGTTATTAAAGCCAATTGAACTGGGATCAGTAGATTTGGTTTTGTATATGTGTAAGTTCGGAATTCAGTCAGATGCCTGTTACTGCCAACAAGTGCTGTGCAAGCCTTGCTTTGTAGCAGAGGACAAGAGGAGGAAGAGGAGGTCAGATTGCAGTCTATGAAGCTGATTACGTGATACAAATCTGCCAATATATCCCATGGACAGACAGGAGTCCTGGTATCTTTTTGTCTGCCCAATTAATTTTGATGAGTGAATGCCCTTAACTCATGCAGGAAGAAGAGTGAGCTATTTGTTAGCGTTTGACGCAGCTCTTTCAAGCTACCAAAGCCTGGCATTGCAATTACTACTCTTACGCTATGCAGTTGCAGTAATTTACAGTGGAAGTCAGAGATATCTCCAAGTTAAAAGCAGATCTCCCGTGAGGAGGATGTGACAAAGTTTAAGTAGAAAGCTGATCCCCTCCGCAGGAATTCAGAGATGCATCCTGATAGCTGTAAGGCCTTGTAGGATGCAGGTTTTGGCCTTGTGCTTTCAAACTGATATTCTGATGCTGAATCTAGGCTAGCTTCACTTAAAGTTCTTTTTTTTTTATAATGCTGTCTCACTTGTTTAATTATTGAGCTCGACTGTACAATGGTTTGACTCTTTTTGATGTGTAGCTGCTGGTTGTGGACTCTGCAAGCAGGCCTGCATTTGAAAATCAGGCTAAGGAAAATGCTGGTGGAAAATGGATAAAACATCAGGTATTTCCCGTAGACAATGAGAGAACTGCTGTGTATGCAGCATCACCCATGACTGAGTACACTGCTTCAACGCGCCATGCGTGAGTTTGCGTCGCACCGTTGGCTGGAGTGATTTGGGAGCGCAGAGTGCTCCGGAGTGATGGGAACATCATTCACTGCTGCAGAAGTCCCAGATACGGAGCAGCCATATGGGAACCTCAGTATTTATCCTTCTGGATCTATATCATAGCCTGTATGGACAGCATACTGTAAATGTAACCCAGGCAGCTGGAGGAGCGATAAATCCGGAGCACGCCGAGGAAACTGAAGCTTGTATGAGCTTGTGCTGCAGTGATGGGTATGTGATGGATATCTGACCTTTAGATGTGGGGGAAGGAGAATATATTTCTTTGTTTATAGATACTAGGTTTTATGATTAAAACTGTATAAAAACAATCTCTTTCTTGCATTGCGCTTTCAGGGCTCAGCCTGAGAATATTATTGAACCAGTTCATAAAAATACAACCCAATTCCTATACGGCGATGGCTTTCAGCAACAGTCCCTGCAAGAGGCAGGGCTCCATCCAAAGTCCACTGCAGTTAATGGAAAAACTCCTATTTATTTCAGTAGGCTTTGGATCGAGTCCTTAGAAAGCAATTTGGGTAGTGAGGTGAGAAATTTGGGATGACCAGCGTATCAATAACACGAACATTGAGCTCCAGTCTTTTCACTTCAGTTCACAGAATAAATTCCAATCCAAATGCTAAGCAGCTGATCTTCCACACGTTGCCAAGGCAGACGCAGATACTAAAAGGTACATTTGTAAATGGGTGTTTTTAATGCATATCTCTAGTGTGTTATTTTTGTACATTTATTCTTAATTTGGTCGTGGATTCTGGTTTTAGTTACTGTCCTAAGGTGATGCTCTTGCTGTACCAACACCTGTTAGACACAAATTTTAATGTCATTTAGATGAGAGGAGGAGGGTGGGCACTTTCTACTCCACTGACCCGGTCTTGTGTTTGCTGGGAGAAGGCAGTGAAGCAACGTGGATTTGTCCCAGTAACTTTATGAATGGCTCTTGCTTCCATACGATCCAAGTTCCTTTCTTCTTTATAATAATATTTATTTCTTTCTCAAGTTCAGCGTCCGTGGAGAAAACACTGGGCATTGATGACTTTTTACAGCAGCAGTGCCCCTTCCTGATGGGCACAACCGATGATCCTCCTTCTGCTGGCATGTCAAACCTGTGTCTCATGGCTGTGCTGCAGCCCGGGGGGATGGCGAGGGTGCGGGCAGAGGCTGAAGCCAAGCGCCTTTGTTTAGAGCCCATCCACATAAAACATCAGCATGTTTTGAGTGGTAGTGCTTATCTGAGGAGGAGGCACGTGCCTTACTGGGGGACATCAATAGCTTCATGCTTCACGTGATGTTGGCATTGTTTTCCCATGAAATGTTGATCGGGTGAAGTGGGATATTGGGAAAAATCACCAAAACTTTCATTCAGCATTGCCCTGAAAGAGCAAAGAGGTGCTTCTCTCTTCTGCTTTGTTCAGTGTACTGTGAAGATCCTTTTCTGAATTTAGGTAAATGAACAGGCAATTAGGTGGCGATTCATACCACCGACTTTCCAGAGACCAACCCCCTCACAGTTCCTCTGTCCTAAGAAAGAAATAAATAAATTTCAAGAAGGTAATTCAAAGTAGTATCTGAAGGTGCATTTTTCTATTTCTTTCTATCCAATACAAGGATGCTCAGGAGGGACAACCCCAACTTCTCTGCCTCTCTGAGACTGGGGGTGATGCATGTGGTCCCACAAACCTCGGAACTGGAGCCTGAGTGTCTCAGAAGGAGCAGCCCTTCTGTGCTGGCCTCTGTGTCCCAGGGTCACACCCATTGCTCTGGGGCATGGGAAGGGCTGAGGGTGCACTGGATGCTGCCCTGTAGATGTGTGCTTGGACCCGGTAGTCCCATTGCACTGCTGCTTTGCAGGTCTCTCCCCTCACGCGGAGGGGTCAGAAGTCCTACACATCCTTGGACCTGCACAGTGGTTCAAGCCCCACGATGCTGAAGGCCTTTGCCTTGCAAGCCCTGTGCTTCTGCATGTGTAAAATAATTTCTGCCTCTGCAGAATGTTCTCAGATGTTTGTGAATGCTGATTCCTGGATTTATTGACTGCATGATGTCCTTTTTAGTGGTTCTTCATGATAGATACATAGGCAAGCTCGCCCAGCTTGTTTCTTGCAAGGTGACATGGGAAGCAGGGTCACTGGGAGAGCTCACATCCAAACAGCTTCATTTCTTAGCCCAGGGGAGGCAGGGATCAGCTACAGATGTCCATCCAACATTATTGTACAATTGGATTGTTGTTTGCCATCATAAATTATTTTTATGCTTTTTCACAGTTTGTCACAGATTTAGTCTTGCAGAAAAGTTTTACTCTTCTCATTGCAGTGTAACTTAAAGTAAAAGTAAAAGGGTACAGGACAACGTCCCTGATCATATGTGACTGCCATCGGATATGCACTTGGTAAGGCCAAGGAAGTAATGAGAAGCATATAAATATTAGTTACAGAAAGAGATGTTACTTGATTCCTGTGGCAATTTCCTATGATAATAAGCATCCAGGAGAATATGAAAAATGTCATTTGTGCTTTAAAAGTAATAATAATTGAAATAGATTCTGGCATCTTTTATAAAAGCAGAGCCAACAATTATTACTGGAGATATATTAAAAGAAAACAAACACATTAAATAATTAGTTAATTGAATTGCCAATATGCTGATGCTGCTGAAATTAATCTGAAAAATATGAGATTAGCAGCCTGCTTTTGCACAATTATAGTTGGTTAGAGATAAAATTAAGAGGAGGACTGGGATGCCCTCAGCTGGAAAGCAGACTAGGTCGGCACTGAGCCCGGTCTGCTGCATGGGTTCCTGTGGGACCTTGGTGTTTGGGGACCTCACCAGCCACCTTGGGCACAGTGCGCCTTTCCCCAAAAGAAGCAGGGAGAAGAGACCAGGGTGGTCCCCTCTGCTGGTCTTGGGGGCTGCGAGGGCTCCCTGCTATGTCGGCACCAACCCAGGGCCAGCGATGCCGTCTGGGTCGGACAACTGATGTCCACTGTCGTGGCCTCTGCACTTGCCTGACATCAACTCTGCCCTTTTATTCAGACCTGTAAAGTTACTACTCCACAAGCAAGCTAAGCTATCATTTCTTATAATTTCTGTTTTTACAACTATAGAGGTATAAATTTAATGTGTATTTTGAAAAAAAATTAGGTCCTTGGATGGGAACAGGCCAAACTCGAGTCAGGAGGCTACGTTCAGCCAGAAGCCTCCAATCCAAGCCTCAAGATACTTCCCCAGCAGATTATTTGCTTGTTTGGAGACATAGTTTATAACAGGAGTGAGGCTTTTACTGGGGCTGATCACTCAGAAAAAAGTCCTTTTTTCCTCCCATGTCAGCCCTTGCTGTGCAGGACCTGTGTGCGGTACCTGCAGGGTCCTGGCTATGCATGGGGTGACGACAGCACCGAACAAGCTGAGCTGGTGTCGAGGGGTGGGGGAGGTTGCTCGCACCCAGCCCCACCTCTGAGCTACGCTGCCACGAAGACACAGTTGGCAACAAAGACAACATTTTTGCAGCCCTCCCTTTCCCCCTAAATCTCAATTTTTTAAGCCTTGAGTGTTGTAAACATTACCCAGAGAATATATTTAAATATCATGTCTGGCACAGAAATACACACTTTATAAAATGTGTCGGCGTTTCTCTGAATCTGTTTTATTTAACCATTAGAGCTGTGCACTGTGAACGTTTCCCTTGGGAGCCTCTTCTCCCACCCTGCATATTGATGCAGGCACAGCCCTCTGTTCGTGCAAGGTCTAGGCTTCCAAATGCACTCCTTCACCACTTGGGCACCAAAATAGTGTAACAGGTTTTTGAAAGCAGTCAGCACGCTGGGTGATCCCCGTGAAATCTGGCTATTCAGTGCTCACTGTCCTGGTTTCAGCTGGGACAGAGTTAATTTTCTTCCTAGTAGCTGGCATAGTGCTGTGTTTTGGATTCAGTACTAGAAGAATGTTGATAACACACTGATGCTTTAGTTGTTGCTGGGTAGTGCTTAGACTAATCAAAGACTTTTTCAGCTTCCCATGCTCTGCCAGGGGCACAAGAAGCTGGGAGGGGGCACAGCCAGGACAGGTGACCCAAACTGGCCAAAGGGCTATTCCAGACCATATGACATCGTTCTGGGGGGGAGTTGGTCAGGGGGAGAGCGATCGCTGCTCAGGACAGGCTGGACATCGGTTCGCGGGTGGTGAGCAATTGCACTGTGCATCACTTGTTTTGTACATTCTGTATATTCCACTACTACTACTACTACTACTACTTTATTTCCTCTACTTTTTTATTGAACTGTCTTTATCTCAACCCATGGGTTTTACCTTTTTTTCCCCCCTGATTCTCTCCCTCCTTCAGTGGGATGGGGGAGTGAGCGAGTGGCGGTGCGGTGTTCAGCTGCCTGCCGGGTTAGACCACAACACTCATGAAGAAGGTAAACTGGCTGAAAAATTGGTTGCCTTCAGCATGCTGAGCTCCTGGCAAGGGCAGGGGTCTTCTGAACCCCACTGCTTGCTGCGTGCCGTACACCATCAGGTACCAGCGAAGGGTCCCCTGCCTCACAGCTCAAAAGCTGTCGCTGTCCTCGTGTGGCAGGATTCTCCAGGTGCCACAGGAATTATCTTGGTGTTATCCATTGCTTTCATCCGCGTGACTGCGGGAGACCGACAGCTTAGAGCTCATTGCAAGACTCCTGCTTAAACAACTGTCTCATTCCATGCTAAAACCAGCCCTTGCCAATGTAAAATGCTGCCTTCCCTCCTCTCGCAAGCAGGAATTATTTTTTCCTTAAAGTGCTGGTGCGCGGGCTCCCTGCACTTCACTTGAAATAGAGCACAGGATCTACAAAAGCAGCTTCCAGCTTCACATGCCTTCAAGTTTATTCTTTCTGTTGTAACTGGGATGTATGTACCATGATCCAGGGCTCAGCCATGGTTTTCCCCATTGCATTTCCATTTTCTTCTACAGTTTCATCATGCCAGTCACACGCAAAGCTGCGTATATGCATACATGCGCCCGCACGCCAAGATTTACGTCCATGTTCAGCAGTGACAGACCCCGTTTGCAGGGAGAGCTGGAAATAAGAGGCTCAGCATGTACCAATTTAAAAATACAATATTTTATGATAAGACAAGATTGCTATTATATCTTTTATCAGGCGACAGCTCTCAGGAGCAGTAAAACAGTGTGGGTGGTGGTGTTATTGTGAAAAGAAAGCACAGATTTGGGTCCCTTGATGCCAGGGGTGGGGCAGGGCGCTCTGGGCGCATCCCTGCTCTAAGGGTTCTGCCCCTGCCTTCTCCCCACAGGGGAACGTGGACATCTATCACTGTGCTCTTTAGAGACCACAGAAGATTGAATTTATTTTCATTATCATAATGAACTTAAAGGATATTTTCCTTCTTTAAAGAAAACAAAGGTATTGGTTCTTTCAAACCTGAAGATTCACATGCGATTTTTCTCCATCCTGCGGACACCAGGAAGCACAATGCCTGATGAAAACTTATTTTGACACATTTGTCTATCTCTGAATTCATTAGTAGGATCACAGACATCCAAGAAACTTGTCATAAAGTACTAGGTAATAGCCATTGTGTGTTGTCCTAATTTTAAATACAAATATTTTGAAATTTATATTTCTTGTCACAGGCTTGGTGGCTGTCGTGTTATTTCTTCATCCCTCCCTCCTTAATGAAACAGAGAAGATTTTTCTGAGTGTTAGCAGTGAAACTTCATCCTTGTTTAAAATTCTGCCCGCACATTCCAGGGCGCTGGGTGGAGAGGCCCTCAGACACGCCTGGGGAAGCACTAGGACCAGCAGAGCAGCAGCATCCCCACAAGCAGCATCTCCTTTAGGAACTTGTGGAAGGAAGCTCCCAAAATGCTGCTCACAGAGCAGTCATGGATTAAATGTGGAAACCACGGGACTATCAACAGACATAGCTGCTGGAAGAGCAGAGCTCTGCTTTAACAGCAGCAAGCACAAAAGTGACCTGGTTGTCCCCACCACTGCCTGTGCCCAGGCCCTCGTGTGCGTTAGTAAATGCAAAACCTGGGGCTGCAGGCACGTACCCCTCCAGCTACGCATCGTCATGTGCCGGCCTTGTGCCAGCCGGGCATTGGCACAGGGGCTTCAACAGCCTTGGGAGTACCACGTCCTGCAGCGACTGGTTTTGCAGAAATGCCCAAACCAGCTTCCCTAAACACTATGCCGGGAGCTGCCACCATGGCTCCGTGCTCTGCCTCTGCCTTGCGGCGTGGAGCGGGAACACGTCAGTGCTCTGGCACCACAAATCACCCCCCAGGACCCAGCCTTTGGGGGGGCTCTGGCACCACAAATCACCCCCCAGCACTCGGCCTTTGGGGGGTTTGCCCTTCTGTCTATGGTTATTTTGTTCACTTCTCTGCCTATGGTTGGCAAATTTCCATAAGGCGAATTTCCTGATCTTCTGATGCAGTTGGGGAAGAAAACCAGTTTCTGGAAACAACAACATTTCAGCTGAACAGTCCAGGTGAATGCAGTCAAAGGGAGCATGACTATTTTATGTTGCCACTCCATATCCTGCTTGCTTTTTTTCCTGGGTTAAATAAAATACCAACAGGCTTTGAGCCCAACAGCAGAGAGCTTTCCCATGTAGCGTGGCCTTCCTAATTGTATTTTTTTTTATTCAGCAGCATCAAGCCTGTCTCACAAGAGAGTTTTACCTTTTACCCTTTTTTCCCAATATGTTTTCACTCTTATCCATTCTCAAGAAACACTCGCTAAACCAGCCAGACCTAATCTAAATGGCTTCATTCAGACTTCAATCTCCAGGCATCCGGCCTTGCTGTGTACTACCGCTCTCTTTCTTTCTCTTTGTACAAATTATAAAATATATCAAAAATGTTTTCTTATTGTAAGTCTGAAGACATAACCATTATTTCCAACTGGTGTTCAGAGCAAACAAAATTTCTTTATTACAACTTATCAAGCCATGCCACTTGTCAATTTTATGAGTTTTTAAAATAACATCTAATGTTAACTTGGCAATGAATCTGTCTTAAGACACGCTACCCACTCACATTTTATTTCATCTATTAAAGGAAATGATGTATAAACACTATAGGAAAGCATGGATCAAACTTTTTAGTATCACATCTAATACAAAGAAATCCAAGCACAAAGAGCTAAGGGAAAGGGGAGTGCTGTGCACATGTTCCTCTGGGCTGCAGAAACCAACAATTATTTTATCTTGATCCAGCTGCACAGCAAATAGGAACAAATACCCTATTGTGGAAAGACTTTATTTTTGGTTTCACAGTATTTACGGAGAATGGGTATTGCTTGCCATAAAAAGTATGTTGAGGTCAGATGGTTACGCTTCAACATTTATTTTCTTTTTGGAGATTTATGATTACACTGTTAGACCCTGATTCATGGGTGACCTTCATGCACAAACCCAACTTAGGGCATATACATAGTCCTATTGATTTGAATTTTAACATTTATTATAGTGGGGTGAGGTGGAAGTCAATGTAAATAAAAGTAATATACAATGTGCCACCATCGTTCTCAGTAATGCAACGATGGAATTACAGTCTCCTCTTGCTAGAAAAAAGAGAAGACTCCCTTTTTGTGATGAGATTTGGATTTTAATCACTGTCGAATATACTGAAGTTCAATGAATTCTATTTTGTCCTTACTTGCAAATCCACATAAAAATATATTTTTTGCATTTCTGGAGCTGAGAATGTCAGCGGTTCAATTTAATTCTCTCCTTTAAAAAAAAGATTTCTGGAGTGGGTGTAACACCTACTTCAGACAATTTTACTCTCAGTAGCTGCGCATATTGTCATTCACAAAAAAGATGCATTTAACCTCTCACTTCAGAAGAGATTCTTTTGTAACGTGAAGTCTGATTAGTTGTGACACAAACTATGTCATCTATATAATTAAGTGCCCTTGTGGGTTAGTCCGTGTTGGGAAGATGCTGTGACCCTTAATGACGAGTACAAACGAGCAGAGGAGCCCAGCCCGAGGGGGAGACGAAGTCTCCCGTGACCGCCTGGTTTTATCCAGAGGAAGATACGAACAATATAGAAGGATTTACCTTTTCCAAAGTGCTCCACAAACACTAATTACTCCTGCAGGCCCTCAGTGAGAGGCCGTGGAGCTCCTGCAGTGCGGAGTACTGACCGCTGCAGCCCCCACTCCTGTGCTGGGTCCCGGCGGTGCCCGCTGTGCCCTGAGCAATGCCCTGAGCGATGCCTCCTCACTCTGGGGAAGTGTCCATGGCAAAGCACTCCTCGTAGCTAACTGCTGAAAAACCCAGAAGGAGACATTTTCAGCTGGGGTGCAGGGAGTGACCCTGAGCCACCGCATTGCATATCTTGCTTTTACTCCTGCAGTGTCAACGGGCAATGGTGCAGTATCCCTTTCCTTTCCCCCCAGAAGGAATGGTCACTCCTCTGGACTCTGAATAACGAGTCTTTCTGTGACCGGTGGGGTCAGCATTGCTGGGGCAGTGCTGTGCATGAAAGTTGGGAGGAAATTCTTCTTTGGAATACTGCTTCAGCCTTGAATCGTATTTGCAAGGCTTTCATGCATGAGTGTTTGGAGAAAGTGAATACAAAAGCAGGGTAAACACAGCTGAAGCAAATTCATTAAACATTAAAGCAAATATTTGCAGAGATTTTGGGTTGCAGCCTTTATACATTTCCAGAATTATAGTAATGGAACATGGGCACGTGTTCAGCTGGCAACAGCGAGGTGAAGAAAATCGGCGGGAGCGCCGAAGGGGCAGCGGAGGGTGGCAGGAGGTGGCTCCTCAGGCCACTGCAGACAGGTTGCTCTGCTCCTCCCTGGGGAACAGACCTCTAGAAAAGTGTCACCACCGTTCCTTAGCCATCAGCATCTTGATCGCTGCAAATGGGAGACCACCCCTTGGAGCAGACCAGGAGCAATTTACAACATAGAAATTCATGTATTGAAGCTTGGAAAAATAAGCCATCTGGTGAAAGGATAAACGAAGCAGCTCTGATGGGCAGGGCAAGGGATGCTGAGGCTCCTGTGGGGCAGGCGGCCCTGCCTTCCCCCTCCTCTCTGGGGCAGAGAGAGTTGGCAAATGGGGAGAGGCACGAGAGAGCAAGGGGAATGGTGAAGGGAAAGGAGTTAAGAGGAGGTGGGCACAAACTAAACTCTGCTGAAAAGTACACAGATAAGTCTAAATTTAGTTGTCCAATATTTACACATTGGATCAGCTGGTAATCAGCTGCTATCCATTATTTCAGCCAGCAGTTGGTCAGATGACATTATTTCTGCCCTGATGGAAGGACTGAAACTTCTGAAACAGAAGAACGATGCCCAATATTATCCCAAACATTTTGTGGTGGTTTTCCTCAGCTCCCAATCTCTGGGTTTGAAAACATTTGCAAGAATGTTCGGATTGTCTCAAAATCTTTGAAGAGGTAACACAGGGGGGAAAAGAAGCATCATAACATGATTGACCAAAATACCACAAGGCTGTAATATTCCACTGTCTTTAGCATTACCTCAAAACCCAGCCTGTATTTTGGGGCATGTGCATGTTCCTCGATGGAGAGCATTTCTCGTGTCAGAGTGGCAGCAGTCTCCTCTCACTACTGCAGCACAGCTGGGATGGTGCCATCTGCCAAAAACTCTATTAAAATACATAAACGTGTATGGTACCTGTTTGCAAAGCAGTAGCAAATGGGAGGCTTTATCTCTTTGCAGCGGGTGCACACGTGCTGCCATTAGAAACACGTACACCAGGGACAATATAAGCCTTGATGTCAAAATACTGGTTGATATTAATGAGGGCTTCAAATATATCTGTGATACATGAAAGATTATTTTTTTTAAAGGATACAATTTTCAGAAGCATGTGGGATATTCAATGCCCCAAAAAGTTATGGCCTGTGACAATTAGGTGCTGCTTGTGTTTTTAAGAGATGATAAGAAATGAGAGGATTGTCTTACAATCCAGCTAAAAAGCGCATATAAGTATTACTGGCCTGATTCAGGTGATTTTTAACATCAGTGAAAATCCTCAGGAAGTGAAAGTGAGAGGCCTTCAGAGCTGATCAGGAGGGAATCAGAAGTTTTGTTTTGTAAAACAATAAAAGAAGAGGTTTTAGGAAAAGCATCTCCATGCTTGCTTTTCATCACCGTTGCACAGCTACAGCTCGGGAAGCAGAACAGTGCCTTTCTGTGCATCTTACAACTGGATTAGTAATGGAAATTGCATAGGGGGATTTGAATGGTCTGGGGTTTGGCACCAAAATTCTGTGAATTAGAAGTATGAAACCAGTAAGCCATCCACTCTGTTGCTGACCCCCATCTGCCTGGATCAGTTCATGTCCCTGGAGCACCAGGGTCTCACCAGTTCTGGAAGCAGGAGCGGTGGATGGACCAACCATCCAAATACAACAGAAGAAGCTGAATGGATTCATCAGCTCTTTTCCCTCAAGCTAAGAACAAGCTGAGAAAGACACAGTCACAGGTTGGTGAAATGGCTGCCCTCTGCCCACCCCTCCCCAGCCATCCCCCATGCATGTCCTCCCCTGGGAGCAGCACCCACCTCCCCCTTTCCACCACTGGGAGCAGTGGCATGGCTCTGGGAGCAGCCACCACCCACTGGGATGTCCCCAGCACAACTTTTTGCATATATTTCCCTTTAATGAATTACACATTTATTTCCGTTAACTGATCTTCCCAGGGCAGAAGCCCCACAGAGGTGAACACAACCAGGGGAGCATGGGCGCGGGGGACAGTCATCAGAGGGGTGCAGCAGCGCGGTGCAGTGGCGGCTGTGTCACAGGCATGGTGAGCACAGCTGAGAGCATGGGTGCACGGCAAGGGGCACCCCAGCTGTTTTTCAAGGTAACACCTGATTGGAATCATCATACAAAATTGACAGCTTTTCAGTGAGCAGCAAAAAGCTTGAGTTAATGACTTATAAATGGTAAGGTGAAGCATTTATTACTGCTTTAACATTGGACTAAAGTAACTTTAGAACATGCAGTAAGCTGCAGATAGGGTTACAAATAACACTTAACTGGTGAAGTGCAAAGGAAATCAGAAACTGTTCTTTGACTGCTTACTAGAGGTTATTGTGCAATATTTGTATGTAAATATATGAAAGGGAAGTCATGGGTATAAATTATCTTTACCTCAGAAAGCATTTTTAGATTGAACAGACATTGCAGGGGTTGAATAACCGTGCAGCTTTATCATTTGCTACTTTAGAGCTAGTTTTGGTTGAACAGTCATTGACAATTGTCTAAATAGGATTCTTAAAACATGTAAGTGGCCCAAATCTGTTGAGAGGATAGCTACAGAACCACCTGGATGTTAACATTTCCTCCCTGAATACTGTAGAAACTGTAATTTTGTTCAGGTAATGTTGCTCAGGCTTTCATTTGCATTTTTTCTTGATTTTTAATTTTTAACCATATTTTCAACAATTTTATTTACACTTGACAAACGCAATCTTTTTTTATTTTACTGTCTGTCAATTTTACCTTAATTTCTGTTTGGTTAGCAAGGCAAATCCAAAGCACGCCGGTTTAATGAGCACTTTGTAGACCCAGCTGAGACTGATGCCCAGCAGGGGGGTGGCCCCTGTCAAGCCCCTCTCCAGAGGATCTGCACTTCATAACCACAGCTCGGGGCTCCTCTTTCTGCCTCTTTTCAGAAGGATCAGCCATGACCTGAGGCTGTGAAAATCCACTTGACGATCACTTGGTTTTGTTGCGTCTCTTTGTGTTCGAAGAGCAGTCCTGGTGGTGTAGAGGTGGTGGTACTTTAGTACAGTTGCCCATGTTTTTGCACCAGCTCTGCCAAATTAAGGTGAACAACCATAACTGTGGCAGTAGAGGCCTTAAGGAAAGTTAAGCCCGGGTACTGCACAGCTCACACCACTTATCTCTCTACCGCGATAAAAGGATGGAGGATCAAACCTGGCATTACAAGAGATCAATCTCAGCATTACAAGATGGTCTTTATCACAGAACAAACAATGCCCAAGCGAAAAAAGGGGGACTCTTAGGTGTCTTACTTTTGCCATGTCACCCAATTTTTGAATATGTATTCATTCATCATTCATTATCCGTCCAGCAGCTACACAGAACCACCCCACAACAAACTTAATGACTCCTACAAGGCTGTGATTTTTAATGTACACATAACTTGTTTTCAGTGGATTGCTGTCATTTTGCATTTATTTTGTGCATATCAAATGATGAGGCGTTCCCCTCATGCTAAAGACTCTAAGAAACAGGGGAAAGCTAATTGTTTCCAAGCTTGATAAGCAGTGATCAAGGGTTTGTACAGAGCCTCAGGTGGAGGCAGAGGCCGCCGCTGCCCCAGTACCACCAGGGCATCTTCCTGCTGTGGTTTTGGTTGCTTTTTGTCCCACATGCTGCTCACTGCACTCCAGGTTTTAAGTGTAGCCACGTATTTCTGCTCTTTGGCTTATGGAGATATGAGGGAAGAGGCGTTTGCAGGAACATGACCTTTCTGAAAGTTGTGACTACATCACAGAGTGTGCAGAAAGGAATGATACATGCCAAGGGTGAGAGGAGATACAGCATGGGAGAAAAACACTGAAGAGCACAATGTTTTGGTAGGGGTGCGGGGGGTGAGGACTGAGGCAGCTGGTAAACATGTGAAGAGCCCACAGGACCCTGTGGAAGTGCTTTGGGAGGGCCATGCCTGGCAGGAGAACCAGCCCTATGGGAGGATGCTGCCACCAGACGGGCTGCTGGTGAGGAGGAGGATGGTCCCAGCGCCACCTGTGAGGGAGGGCTCCGGCTGGGGGGCTGGGGGCTGCCCAGCCATGCTGATCAGGGTACAGGGGGGAGTTTGCTGCTGCTGACGGAGGTCTCCATTCAGGTGAGATGAGCCACTTGGCAGCTCTTTCTGAATGGAGACCTGATTTAATCATTATTATACCAGTTTCCTTGGGGAAAAAAAGAAAAAGAGACTTGGCTGCTGCTTTCAGCTGTGCAGCTCACCCCCTTCATTTACACCCTCATCAGACGCACATTAGGCCTCTCAGAGGCACCTCTGATTAGCCTCCCTCTGAAACCACCGCGGGGTTCAGGAGGTGCAGAATGTGCTTTTTCACTTGTGTTGCAGAAAGGGCAAAACCACCGCGGTGGATGCTGCCGGGGCTGCAGCTGCTCTGACATCGCCTTCACCTCGTGCCTAGCGGTGGGAGAGCGAGGGATGGCTGTGGGCACGCAAAGACCATGTCTCCAAGAAAACCACGGGCTACCTCCAACAGTATTGGGTCAGTGTTTATTTTTGCTGGCCTTCCTTATATGCAAAAGCATAATCCCTTAGACAACCAAGACTTAGAGCCTTAAAGTGTTGCCACAACGAAGTATCCATCCTTTTCCAGCCTAGTCAATCTTCTAAGAGCAAAGAAAAATGAATTATAGAGTAACAGTAACCTTATTTCAGTTAATGATCTCATATAATAGCTTGTTTGTGACAAAACTCATCTCTTTCTCCTGAGCACTGTTCAGCCAGTAAAGTGTGGAATCAGGATCAATTCCTGGCATGGGAAAGAACATGTTCTCATTTGTTTCATTTGCATTTCTCTTTTAATGTGTTAGTAATATCTGCAATGCCCACTGCTGATGTAATATAGATCTAATTCTCAGCTCATTTAGTTGCTGCTTCGATAGGAAAACAATGCCTAGTGGGAGTGATGATTAGAAAGCAGCAGCAGCGATATGAAGCATGGATAAATTAAATAAATTGCAGAAAAGTTACTGATGACATGATCTCTGGCCACATCAGTCAACTGGTACTCTGATGCACTAAATTGCTACTTTTTTAAAGTGATAGCCACATCAGAAAGCAACAAAGAGGAGGAAAGCAAGAACGAATGCATAATACACTCTCTCCTCCCAACCCCAATGTCATGGGAGCACCAACTGTGGAGGAGACAGAGTCATAAAAATGAATTGCATGGAGCATGCCTCTCAAGCTGTTATCTGTTATTTATAAAGAATTAAAATGAGCTAGTTATTTCATATGTGCCAGAAAAATGAGTTCATCAGTATTGTGCTGAAATGTATTATGACTTACTGATTCCTGATTTCATAGCTGTTGTACTTATTTGAAAACATATTTATATGCTTTGTATCAACTGCTAACCATTGAATTTTTATTGTACATTACAGAGAAAAATCTTATGTTTCAATTTGCATCTCACTTGATTCGCTGACATACAATACATAATTCTGGTCTTGTGTGATTTACTTGGGAAATATCTGACCCCAGGCTTTGAGAATACCCCTGCCTAACACAGACAGGCAGCTGCCACGAATGCCAGTCACACCACGCGGATCCATAGCTAAACAGAGTTTCAGTCTCTACCCGCAACCAAAACCAGCATGTTAGGGATGACTTTATTTACATACAGCCTGCCAAAATCTACACATTGAACAAAAAATGACTGAAAATACCCAGATGTCATGAAGGGCTTTGAGGAGCTGAAGGGAACAAAATGCATGAAGAGTTTGTGTCTTGTGTCCAGCTCTGCTCTTGGGGCGGCTGCTCGAAGGCAAGCGAGGGCAGAGACCATGGACAGGAGATGGAACAGTCTCTTATCTTAATGTAGGTAACACTTAAACTCAAACTGTTCTAAGACTGGTTCATGGATCAGTAGTCCTTGGCGAATCCTACATCTGTGCCAAGGTGTGCTGAGCCGGGCCGGAGGATCTAGAGAAGTATCTTCATTAACTTTTAAGTTGACTGAAAGCTGGGAAAGTTCTTTCCTTTCTATACCACCCACAGTTAACAAGCAGTTTGATTTTTAAAAAAAAAAAAACCCAAACTTCTCAATTTTTGAGAAATTGTATAGACAGGCAGCATTTTAGCTGTCAGTGGGAGATACTGATGCTTGGTGCAGCTGAAATTCAGACTGCTGTTATGGAGGAGAATATGCATGATTTCCAAAGCCCCGTCCGAGGCACCCACGCCTGAAACATCAGGTTTTGCTGTGCAGAGCAGAGCTGTTGCATTCCCCACACGGAGCCTGGCGTTCCCCAGGGGGGAGTGGCACTGGCTGGGGAGGGGGCCCTGTTTGGCAGTCAGGGCTGGCTGTCCCGAGCAGAGCAGCAATGCCCACCATATGGGTACCAGTGCCATTGCAACCCACACAAGGGGAAGGTAAGCATGCGGTTGGATGGGTCAGGCTCCTCAGCAACCATATTTAATGTGGCATCAGCAACAACCTTCTTAGTAAAGGTTTTTATCAAGATTCTGCTCAGTCCTAGCTGAAGGACCTGAGAAATATCAAGGGCAAACTCCTCATCCTGCTAAACAAAACGTCAAAACTTCCATTGCCTTTAAAGTTTTTCACTTGTGATTTTTTCTTTTTCCCTTAAATCATTGTCAGAACATTTCTATTAATTTTTTCCCTAGCTCCTAGGTACAGACAATGCCCAGTGACTTGTAGGTCTGGGCTGTGAAAGAAAACTGATTTACAAATTTAGCTGCCTTTCCAGTTGATATAATCAAGACATAGAAGGCCAAAAAGGACTTGTCAGAAAGATCACCTGGAATGAAGGGTACTGGTAGTGCCCGTGGTAGGATTAGTGAAAGCATATTGCTGAGAAAGAGCCTGAAATGATAATAAAATAATTATCTATATTTAATCTTGTAACCTTAAATTATTTTTATTTATAGGGCATATCTCCCTTCAGGTGTTTATGCACATGGATGAGATCTCCCTGAGCCTGCTCCAGGCTGAGCAGTCCCAGCTCTCCCAGCCTCCCCTCGTACGAGAGGTACTCTGGTCCCTTCAGCATCTTGGTGGACCTTCACTGGCCTCTGTCCAGTATGTCCATGTCTCTCATTGCACTGGGGAGCCCAGAACTGGACCCAGCACTCCAGGGGTGGCCCCACCAGTGCTGGGTGGAGGGGAAGGACCACCTGCTGGCAGCACTCCCTCTGATGCAGCCCAGGTACTGTTGGCCTCCTTTGCCCTGAAGTCATGTTGCTGGCTTGCGGTCAGCATATTTGACACATACCACGTCTCTCCATCAGGCTTCTGTGCAGTTTGAATTTGCCGATGTTGCCATGAAACATGTCCTGTCTGCAGTAATTACTGGCGCCTGTGTGTCAGTCTACAGACACCCACAGCCTTATCTGATGTTCCTTAATGGTTACAAAATAAGGAAATCTGGATTAAACCTTCTGAGTTCCCAATATCTGGAGAAGGTCATCAGAGTGGCAGTGGGGTTTTACCTCCCATCCATTGCTGCAGAGTTCCTTGCAAACTTTGCTCAGTCCTGTTTCTCAGTGACCATGAAAGAAAAGTTTGGATTTTGAGGAACTGTGTTTCTTCTGATGGGTGACATTAAAACTACCCTGTGCTGAATGTCCTAGAATTTGATTCTATGGTCTCTTCTGCTCACTGCTTGAAATCCCAATAAACCCTGGAGATGAGGTAAATTGGAAAACCAGTCAAAATATACATTCCTTTAAAAGTCAGGTATTGAAGGTGTTGGGTAGGCTTTCCTACAGCTCTGATGGTGAAATTCCTGATTGTGAGGTTTGGGATTTCACAACACTGTACCCCTCTCAGAAGGACTTGGTGATCCTTCGGACTCAGATGGAAATGACCAAATTAGAATTAATATGAAGGACCAAATCCTCACTTCATGGTGGTGAGGGAAATCAGCTTCACTGGAGACAGCTGAATATGGAAGACTTAAGATCTAATACAGTCCAAAGTATGGCTGGGTCTACCAGCTATAACTGCTCAAATCAGTACACTTCCAACTAGGAATCTGGGAGGTAACTTTAGCTGCGGATCTCACCTCGCCCAGGGAAATGAGATGCAGAAAATCTGAGTATATACCTCAGCTGCAGAGACTTGAATGAGGACGGCTCTGTGCAGCGCTTTCATCAATTGTATGATATTGCTTTTCTCTATTGGGAATATGCCGCATACTTGAGCAAAAATTTCTGGAAAACAAATATGAAACGCGTTTATATTAACGATTTCTGTAATGGAAGAAAAATTACACTCAAAGGAAGGTTAAGGTTCAAAGTCTTCTGCTATACTTGCTTTTTATTTGTGCAAGTATTCACCTCACTTTCTTTAGCATCTTACCTTTTTAACCCTTTATTTTCTGCTGAAACAGCTGTATCCCCACAGCAGTATATGGAAAGTGATGTTATATCCAGATAGATTAATTCTCCGCTCTGTTACCTTGGGTTTATACCAGAGAAATGCCTTTGAAATCAAAGGCGGGCAGCTGCTTGAAAAATCAAACGTGATATCTACTTCCCCTTGATACATAAAGAAGCTAATGGACCAGATCCATCCATTGATTTATGCTGTGGTTGACTTTGGTAGCAGAGGTTTAACAACTTGCATTGGTAATTGGAATGACCCTCAAAATCAAAAGGAAGAAAAGTATTCATCTTTTCTTTTGGTAGAGTAATAAATGCAAAGATCCAGGGAGAGTCAGGCACAAGTTTATGTCTCATAAAAGAAGCGACAACCAACTTAAAACTGCTCTTACTTTACGTCAAGAATGAATATCTATTGAATTCACTGCTGAAAGCTTTCCATCTGAGTCATTATCAGCATCCAATATTCATAATAAATACTAAGAGTTTCCAGATACTGTAACTGTGGGAAATATAGAAAATTTTTATTAGTATTTAATATTATTAGCTAGAAGCTTCAGAGCATAAATTTTCATTGCATGGCAGTAGCTTTGTTGTGTGTCTTGAATTTGTTAATTGTCAGCTGAGGGGGCTTCTTGCCTTCCTGTAAAGCCTCTGACGTTGGACACCGGAGGAAGCAGGTGCTGGAGCAGACGCGTTGGATTTGCCTATACAGCATGGAAATTCTGATGGTCCTGTAGAGATAAACTAATGAAAAATGGAGTGATTAGGTTACACAGAAAATAAAGATTCCCCACTTGCTTCTACAGCCTGACATAAATGCCTCCAAAATTCATTTTAGGGTGAGTTAAGAACGGGAAAATGCACTTTATAGATTCACATTATTTAAATGAAATTCTTTACCTTCATATATAGCATCCTTAAGGTAAAATATCTCACACTGAGCAATGTGAGGAGAAATCAACATAAAAATATCTCAAAAGGGGCTGTTTACTCTCAAACTCTCTCCTTTCCCCTGTGTCTGTATCCATTTGGATTTGTCCACCTGGGTGCTTACCAGTGGAAGCTGTCACCTCTCCTCTGGTTCCACTGGACTCAGATGGGGCCAAAGCCACCTGGTTTTGTCAGGATCCTCTGCAGATGGTGTGATCTGAGGTCGGTTGTGGCGGAGATTACAATTTAACATTGCAATCGTTCTGCACTGTGATCAATACTGCATTGAGAAAAAAATTCCGGAAGAAATGATTTCATTTAGAACCCCTTAACAGACTGAATTAATGTAGTCATAAAACCCCAGTTGTGACACAAGGAACTTTATGAGACTGCCACTTCCAAGCTTCCCATGAAACACCCACGCCTGCCTGCAGATGTTAAGCAAGGGCGACGTGCCTTGTCACGACTCGTCACCTGTATCACAGTGTCCTGCAGGCTGAACGCTATGCAGGCAAATCCAGTCCAGTGAAAAGCAGACACGTGTCCAGCAGGAAACCCTCTTCAACAGCAGCTCGTCCCGACAAGCACAGCAGGAAACCCTCTTCAACAGCAGCCCTGATGAGAAATGGGTGCCCGAGCCAGCAGAGGTGTGACACCTCATGCCTGAGCTGCTGCTGGCATGGATGTAGCCCAGCTCCATCAGAGGCAACTGGGGCTGAGCTGAGCCCCGGCTCGGGGTCGCCTGACAGGACCCGCTCCTCCCACCTGCTCTTTCTGCAGCCAGAGGAAGCATCTCTGCTTTGAGGTGACACAATTTCGGGCATCACGAGTCCAGCCCCCTGGGCAGATTTTTGCGGCCAGCCACCCTGGTATGAGCAGAGATGGACGCGTTACTGCCAGTGGAGTGACTCTGGATTTTCCCCATTACAATCACCATGATGCGCTTGGATTTCAAATCCCGCATCGATAAGTAATTCGGTGGGTTGTGGCAGTAACGAGGGCTGTTGGCAGAAGAGCATTTAGTAGACGTATGGTTCCACTTTCCCTGTGCAATGGCTGATCCAGACAGACTGACAGGGAATGGAGGATTTCCATCAGCAGGATTGCTGCTTGTTGTGCCAAGACCATGCACTGCACTGCTGTGTTAAGTCAACATTGCAGAACTGCCATTGAAGAACACGAGACAAATATTTATACAAAGCATTAAACCAACACTAATAGTATACTGGCAATAGATGATTATTGTGAAAAAGTGCTGTGCTTATTTTTACAGCTGTGGCAGACATGAGTGAGTTGTGGCTGTGGTGTTCGAAATTCCGGTGCTGTGAGAAGGGTTGTCCAAGGCACTGGAAATGTTTAGGGTTTTACTCTACTGCCTTTCCTTCTGCTTTAGGCAACCATTATTTCTAGTAGAACAAATACATGATGTTCTATCTTGCTGCTGAATCTCCACTTTTGAACTACAACAAACCCACCATTTTGTTTATTTTTACTGACTTCGGTGGCTAGGAAATCCTGAGTGCAATAGTACATCTTGATAAGCTTGAATAGCATCCAGCATGGAGACTGTACATTTATGAATTCATTTTTGGTGTGAATTCAGTAATGGTATACAATAAATCTGACCTGAATGCATCAGAAAGTAAGAGAAATCTATATTAATGCTTTATAATGGGTTTATAGTTAAATAAATTTTATGAAAGCATAGGGGTCTCATTGTTACCAAGCCAGCTTTCCCCATAGCAATATTTTCACATGATTAAGTTAGAGATCAGATAACCACCTTATGCAGTATATACCCAATAGCAATTTAAAAAATTCAATATCAACTGTATTATTCTAAAGACTCATTCCATTTTCAATGCAAAATGAGTACAAAATAAAGAGATAAACTACATATAAAATGTAAAACATGGAAAAATTTATCACTTGCAAACATAAAAGCAGAAAGGATAAAAAAAGAGAACAAAAGCAAATGGAGGCTATGAAAGAATATGGAAAAAAAAGATAAATCTGCAGTGTTACCTTTTCCATATGTAGCTTAGCTGGGCTTTTATTAAGGTGCACACACTTTAGTACAGGAATATAATCATCTCTGTAATGCACTTTACTACTGCAGGCTAAATTAATTTATGCCGTGCTGAAAATTTTCAACCCCACTAGATCCAAAAGGCCGGGGTGTGTTAGCCCAGACAGTGAAGAAGCCTGTGAAGCAGCTGATTTCCCTTCCCAGTGCATAAGGGCTGAACAGCGTAAGTGTGTGGAAGAGCTGCAGGCTGATGTGCTGGGGAGGAGGGCGATGCCGGGGACGGAGCGGGGTCAGGGCAGGGGCTGGCGCTGGAACCCTTGTGAGTGACCCAAAGCATTCTGCCCTGCAGAGTGGCGGGTTTGACCGTGGCCGTGCTGGAGCTAATGTTACCCTGTTGCTGGGTGGGAGCCAGGAGAAAAATCCTGGAGGCAATTGGCTCAGTCAGAAAGGTAGTTGTGGGTATTCAGTAAGTTTTCACTGACCCTGTGACAGAGGGGAGTGTGCAGGTAACCGGGGCATCCCCATCAGCCCACAGTTTCTGTAAGCGATTTTTTCCCGTAGCAGCACAAAAGTGAGGCGATGTATGCACACAAATATTAACGACTGTGCCCATGGTCCAAGGAAATGGGTATGTGGGAATTGTGGGAAATGTGGGGGAAAAAAACCCAAGCTGCCGCTTGGCACTGAGGTGCTATACTCACGGCCACAGCACACAACGGCCCTGGGTGAACCCTGCAGTGTGAAGAAACGGAAACCTTGGTGAGGAAGAGGAGGAGGAGGAGGAAGAGGAGGAGGACTGAGCTGCTGGCTCTCAGTCTATGGCCCAAGCAAGCAGCCACATCTCCGCCTCCCCTCTTCCCCGTGGGAGCACCAGCCCTGTGGGGCTGTGGTGGGGAGCTGCTCCCCTCCCCAGGGAGGGGAGGTACAGTCCCCCTGCTCCGAGAGCTGGCTCTTCCACCCTGCCAGCTACTGACGGGCAGCTGGCATCAATGCCCTCATCTCTCAGGAGCCGGAGAGCCGGCGGTATCGCACAGAGCCTCGTGTTCCTTAATCCATCCTCGTCAACACCTAACGGCATCTTGTTCCTATTACTGTAGTTAAGGTCGTGGCAACGATTCCATTATGAGCTTGCTCTCAGGAGTTATAATTACTATATTTTGTCTGTAAAAATTTGCCCTGAGCTGACATTTCGCATACATGGTTTTCACCCAGGCATAAATTGTTTTGTTTTTGTTCCTTTGCTAAATTGCTACTTATGTCACAAAATCTGGCCAGTTGTACAGTTCATAAACATAACAACAGATTTTTCAATGGGCCCTCTGGGTTTCACACAGTCTTTTTCTCAGGAAACAAAAAAACTTATTTGTGGGAAAAAAACCCCCCACCAAAACCAAAAAAACTTTTCAGAGAGAAACTGGACTCATGTGCATTATCCGGTGACCTTCATTTCAAAGGACATCATCACTTCTGTCCCAATGTTACCCATTTTCTACTCACTTTTGCTCTTGAGAATTTGCTGTGTCAGAAATAAGGAGTTATGAAACTGAGGCAATAGAATGAACTATTTACCCTAAAAATAGATTTGGCAATATCTAAACTTTTTTGCTTTAACAACTGATGGCATGTATTCTGCTGGTTGAGTCTTTTTCATGCTGATGTAGAGCATGTCCAAGCTGTTGGCCAAGGCTGACCTTCAATCTATCCCCAAGGACCAAACTTTGAACACTGGTGTGTGGGACCTCATGTTTTAAAGCATGTCCAGAAAAAAATATCCATGGTGGAGCAGGTGGCCGTGAGATGTGGTGATGTCCTGTCCACAGACAGGACCTGGTGTTACTGCTGTCCTTCACATCTTCCCACATTTGCATTCTGCCTCTTGAAGTTGTGGAGGGAAATCTGAATTTAGTGTTCCTCCAGCAGTTATATCAGATTATCAGTTATATCAGCCTGACAGATTGAGTAGGACAGGATGGAGCATAATGAGGTTGGATTTATGCCAAATGTGACTCTTCCGAATCCACCAGGCGTGTACCTGTGGAAGAGGGAACAAACTTAGACCCAGTTTTTTTCTTGCAGGGCCCAGACACACACTTTAAACAGGCTATCAGATCTTTTTATCCACCCTGGCACTGAACAGGGCTTCACCTGCCAGAAACCATGTACATCTCCATGCCAAGGCCACCTTTCTTGTAAATCCTTTTTGCTTGCACCTAAACGTTTCCCTGATCCCAGGCACAGCGACTGTCCCCCGGCTGCCGCTCAGCTGTGCTAGCAGCCCTCCTCCCATACATTGACAAGCAAAGAAAACCACCCATGATGGTTTTTCTGAAAGCCACTGTTTGTAAGGTAGGAGGACCCATAACTTCCAGTGGTGTGTAAGATTTTTATAGTCAATATTATGCCTGAAGAAATTCCTTAGCAGTCATGAATAAGACCATATTAGAAGTGAAAAAACCTGTGTGGAACAACATTGGAAACCCAAGTAAAGCAACGTGTGAGCATATTTCAGTTGTCTTTGTTCTTTTTCTCTGATTCTTGCAGATAGAGCTCTGTGTGAGTTTTGGGGCTTATGGGATCTAAAACTGAAGGATTGCTGAGGGACTGCTGTGGCTGCATTAATCCAGAGGTGACCAACTGGTTTTGTTTGTTGGCAAGCACTGATGGGCCAGAGAGGAGCTGAGTTTGGTGAGAACCATCCAAGGAGAGCCAGCCCTCGCTCACAGGACTGGCTGACACTAATTTCACAGGTAATCTCCTTCCTTTCCTCAGTGCTTTGAGACATGTGGGTCTTGTGGTGTGCTACGCTGAATTTTCAAGTTTATTTTTACTTCGACATCAGTTTAAGGTAGCTCTGAACTGGTGCTTCTTTATATGGCAGGTGTCCACAGATCAAAAAACTGACACTCTAAGCGAGGCAGGGGACTGGGACGGAGGAGCGCCTTTGATTTTCCCCTGGCACCATTCCCTTCTTAGCACATCACAGGGTTTAATTTCTGACATGAAGATCACCTCTTGAGGCTAGATCTGTGCCTAGAAGCTCCCCCCCACCACCACCTGCTCACCCAGGGTCTGTGTGCTGCTTCTTTCACTTAAAATGTGGCTGGGCTTGGGAGCAAACCTTGCCCTCTGGCTGATGGAGAGGGAAGAAGCACCCATGGGAGCCTCCACGGGGAGGAAAGCTGGGGCAGGGGGACAAGGGCAGGGCTGGCAGGTTGTTTGGGACCGGACCTGACTTCAGGCACTGGTCAGCCTCGTGCACGGCCTCCTGCCCACCCCGGCTGACCAGACAGCCTGATGCCAGGGGCACGGTGCCTCTGCTCTTCTCTCACCCCGCTCCCATGTGCCGCTGCAGGGTGCAGGGGATGCAGAGCCCCGCTGGCATCCCCGCAGCTCGATGCTGGCTGCCGACCGCTCTCCCAGCTGCCTGCAGAGCCAAGATGCTGGGGCTGGCCCTTCTGCAATGAGCCCGGGGGCTCCTGCCTCCCAACAAACCCCCTGACATCGTGGCCACCAAACATCAAGGCATGTAATTGGGGATAGGTAATAAAGTTAATATGCATGTGTGAAAAACTCTGCTCTTAACAGCACCAGTTGTTTTTTTTAAAAATTTACATAATGCTAAACAGTATCTTGCTCACATACCCATGGATCTTAGTGGCTTTGTTGCCATGGATACCAGTACATACCTTGTTTTCTTTGAGAGATCTATCAAATGCGTGCATTTGGATGTTTGCTATATTTGCCTGAATGTTATAAGCACATTTTTTACACTAGTAAATAATATTAAGCAACTGTGTAATTTATGCTGGAAGACTAAAAACACTTTAGCTCAGTATTTTAGCACCCTTTTTTTCACCCTTGAAATTTCAAATCCAAACACCCTGCCGAAATGCTATTCTCATCGAGACTGAGCATTGACTTTCAAGAAACTGCGCTCTTTCTGTGTGATTTTACTATGAAGGACCCCATCGTGTGCCCACCCCTCTCCAACCCACGGGTAAGAGAAGAAATCAAAAGCCTTGTTTTCAAGCATGAGTGGTTCCTTTCAAGATAATCTTTCAAAAAATACTCCCAGCCTAAAAAAAATACCTAGCAGACTTCCTGTGTATCATAACTGCTTTAGCTTTTTAGTGGAGACAATGAAAATATTGCAGTACAGGCACTGTGGGCAAATCCTGGAAGTAGGTTCCCCACCTCTCCCCTTCTTAAAAACCTGATCCCCCCCATGAAGGTACCGTGCAGCTGAAATGGAAATTTTAAGTTCCAGCAATTGCAGAGAATCCAAATTCATCCCTTTTGCTCCGTACCTATTCATTAGTCCACAGTAACCTTCATGGCACCTTAGTGCTCAGCAACATGAAGGAAAATATCTCAGTAGCAGTGAGTACCAAAAATTTCTATCTTGTCTTACAATGACAGGGCTTCATTAATTTCATAAATAATATACTGATAATGAAGGCTTCATATCCTGGGACTGACGCTGGTAAAAAACTGGGGAGGAGATCTTAGTCTCTGTCTACTGAGTTAGCAACTATGTTGTAAGCTCCCTTGTTGTCTAGTTAGTTAATTTACACCAACAAGTACAATTCAAGGAGCTCAGGCTAGCTAATGGGCTTGCTCCTACGGTTTACAATATTAAATTCAATTAAGTTTCATTTATCAGCAGTAGAGAAAGAAGACATTGAAATAATGACAAGGGAATGGTAATATTATTAATAAAGAAGAAAAATTTGTTGTGATTAAAGAACAAAATTGCAATAGAATTTACTCCTCATCTGCAATTTATGAAGTCAGGAGTTTATCATATAAACATGGGATAAATATGATAAGCATGCACAAACCCATACCTCTGAGAGAAAAAACATTTTCCTTACTATGGTGACTCGTTACATGCTTCAGAATTGCTTTTAAATCACACCTCAGGCCTAGACACTGAATTTGTTTTTCTTCCTGTTGCAAATAGCTGGGGTAAAGCTATGGCCCACAGGATGAAACCAGAAAGTCTTAAACAACCTGAGGCAACCAAAGAGACTTGCTAAGTGAGGGCTAGCTCGTGAGGAAGACCATACGAAAAGAGAGGGTGATACACAAATCCCTCAGTATGGTGAGATTTTGTGGTTTCGTCTTCTATTCCAAGGTGGCAGAAACACCAACCTTGCAGAAATCCATCCAGAAGATTTGAGTGCCAGCCTCGTAGAGCCGAGCCGGCTTGCTGCTGCCTGCAGAGGGGAGCTGGCTGGGGAGCGTGAAGTGCACGACAGGAAAGCCAGCAGGTTCACTCGCTTGCAAAGCCGCACTGCCGTAGCCAAACAGTGCTAGGATTAAGAGATACCAGTGGATCATTCTCAATATATTGTACTGGCTTTCTGAGAAATTGATTGGCTTGACTTTGCACCATGACTTTGAAAGTGAATAAAAGCCATTCCTGTCAATTCTTGGCAGAAGCAAGGTACACAAAATGCAAAAATGGCAGAGTAAAGCAAGCCGGTAATCAACTTTTCTTCGCTGATACCCCAAAGTACTCCTCTGAGCCTTATCCCTTGGGCCTGCTGCTGCATGCAAAAGCATCAGATCAACAAAGCCAGCTCAGGCACTAGCAGGACATGCAAAGCCTCTGGTTATTCTTAGAAAACAGCATGTGTCAACTCTGTTCATTGACAAGAGGCTGATCAGGTATGGCACAGGCAGTTGTTGCAGCAGCTCGCCGTTCCAAGCGGATGACCTCTCTGCTACAGCATCCGATCACTGAACAGAACAGAGCCATTGCAAGACCGCTGCGCGCCCCTCAGCTCTGCACCTGACGTGTTTGGGCATGATCACAGGGCACATAGACAGGTTACGTTACTGCAGTGGGCACAGAAAAGCAGGGCTGCTCTGAACCTGTGGTTAAAATTAACACCTTGCCTGCAGTTCCATCAGATTGCAAGCAGGAAATCTGCTTCCTTAACAAGGTCCTTGATTAGCAAATTTCAAAGACGGATCAAAACCTGAGTAAAACCCTAATATTTAAAGAAGGCTGGTGTCTTTTCTCTCCTTTGTACAAAAAAAAAAAAAAGAGAAAAGGGAAATGTAATTCTTTCATTTGCATGTGCATGAACAAATTAGTTTCAGAAGCAATTTTACAGTAATTATGACCATCTCCAATGGATTAGATTTTCAGAAATATTCACTCTAATGTCTTGATGACAACTATCGCATCCTGATTTTTTTATTTGATGTTCTAGGAATTTAAGGGTTCCAATAATTTATGTACATGACTAGACTAGAACAAAAACACATTTACAACTTATAAGCTTTGTGACACTGAAAATTTTATGGTGAAGTGATTTTGACCTTTGGAGGATATGAAAAATTCAGTGGTAACACGATCTTTATCTTCTCAGCATGGCATGTTGATATAGTCTGTCATTTCAGCTCATATTCCCCGATAATGAGATATGTTTGATCTTTTATTTCTCATAATATTTTAAGTGTCTCATAATTATAAATTTATTTGGTAATCTCTCTGATAGTATTGATACAAGAATCCATTTAGCATTTCTATGTCTGAAATACTTCTTTTCACAGGTGATACACTGTGATTTCGTCAAGAGTTAAAGTACAAAGCTTTCTTGTTTTCTTGTATATGGAATTAAATGTAAATAAACTTCAGGGAAGTTTGGCGAGTTTTGGGGAATTCTGCATGAAAAATATCTAGTGCTCTTTTTAATGTTTACTTGGTTACTCAATGGATGTTTTTTGTGGTCAATTAATTGTCTGCCTGCTACTCTGCAGTAGTACACCATTAATATGTGGATATTTTTGTAATATCCTTTGAGAAACTTGTATTTACTTTTAAGAGTTGGTTTGGTTTAGTTTGTTGTTTTTTTTCAGACTAGCTCAACCCTGGCTTAATTTAGGTGTTCATTGAGAAGAGACAGAAATTTTCAGCTAAGAACAACACACTGAAACCCAAGAAGACTAATTCTGATAAAGGGCAGCCCCCAGCCCAATTACATTTACATTTTAATTCAAAGGCAGCCAAGACAGTCTTTCTGATGATGTAATTTTGAAACTGATCTCTGATTTTAGGTAGACTTTCTTTTCTTCCCATGCTGGACATCTAAGTTGTGACAAACCACAGTCTAGGGATGCTTTATGGACCATGCTTCTGACTTCATTTCCCTTCCAGAAGCCAGAGCTGGTTGTGTTATTCGTGGTCATGATGACATGCTGCAGACCGTATGGTGATGTGTGCTGTTGGGCAACAGTCCGTATTGCTGAGGCTGATGTCAATGTTGTACATAATTCTTCAGATTACTTAAACACCACTGGGGCTTCTCAGGGGACTGGCGGTGAGAGATGTTATTGTCCTTTCCCTGCATTTGGTGTTTAGCCAGGGAAGCCCCTCTCACATAACTGGTGTGAACTTGAGGACCTTCATGGTATGTCCCTGAGTGCTCTTGGATCCCAGTGAGATCAATGGGAAGGGAGAGCATCCGCTGGCCAGGGTTGATGGGCATCGCCCCTGTGCTCCAGCAATTTGGGACAGCTCTGTGGAGCGGGCAATGGAGTGACAGCTGACTGAAACAAAGACCCAAGAAATCAACAATAATCGAGGCCACCAAAAATGGATCCCTTAGTTGGTATTTTTAATTTGGTAAACGAGAACCCTGGCTCATCTTTCGGTGAGTGGTGCACAAGGCAGCCACAACTGGTTCATGTGCATGTGGAGGAGCAGCTCCTGCTTCACCAGGTGATCAGCTGCTTGCATGGCCATCGCATGCAGAGGGGTCAGCATAGCTGGGAAACATGTAATTCCCTGCAGCTCCTTGTCCTTGCTAGAGGAGTTGACAGTACACGAAAACAGTACCAGACAGTGGGGGCTGCCGCTTCCCAGGATGATGCTTTGCAGAGTTTGCATGGAGGGTGGCTGAGTCAACAATTATAAATGATCCATTTCTTGTTCTGTGCGATATCATCCATCACTAGACACTGCTAAGTGAGTCTAGTAACATTAAAACCATGTTTAATAAAGCCAACATTTCAATACCACTTATGATAGGGTCAGCGGTTGCCTAATGCAATTAATCATTCATTTACTGAGAAAGTGAAAGGATTGGAGAGCAAGAGAAAACAACAAAAGAAAGAGGAAGAACATTCACAGAAAATAAAAAGTAGTCATTATACAATTAACGATCAATTACCTCTGACTTCTCCTCCTCAAATATCCCCTGAAGTTTTTCAGGATTGTCTTGAAGAATAAAGCAAGTAGATTAAGAAGATATACCCTAGGGGTGTAATAAGGATATTTTGACAAGGGAAATGTGTACAGTAACTTAACATCATCAAAAACCATAAGACACCTATAGTGTCTCCTTTACAAAACCAGAGAAAGAAAACGGGGAGGAAGACAAAGACGGATGGGTGGTTTGTCCTTACCCCAGAGACTCCTCCAGAGCAGAGATCGTGTGCACTTGCGTGTGTGTGAGTGCACGTCAGGGGGACGCAGTGGCTTCTGCAGGATTTCTCTGAGCCCTACTATATTTCTGTTTCATGAGCACAATCTTTGCCTGTTTTGAACCAAATTGCCAATGATTAATAATCTGATTTCTGGCTACTTGTAGTGTGACAGGAAGCGAAAGGCTTTCCTGCGAATTTGCCAGCAAAAATCTGGGTGGCAAGCTGCCCTCTCTGCAGAAGCCCCAGGCTGGCGCTGGAGGTTAAGGCTCCCATGCCAAAACTGCAGCAGCCTTTTTTGCTTTCACTTGAATAAAGCAAAATCCTTTCTCCTTGCTGTGACTCACTCTGCATGCCTGCAAAGTAACGAGAGCAACGCTTACTGCCAAAGGACGAGTCAGAAGTTAAACTCAGGACTATATCAAAGGCTGCGGAGATGTTTGGACCACGGTTACTGTCAGAAGAGAAAGACTTTTTTAATTCATGGGCTGTTTAATTTAGAGTATGCAGACAATAGATGTTAAAAGTTTTGTGCTGGAAGATGCTCTGTTTAGCATGTATCAAAGAGCAGCCGCAGCAGCCAGGCTCATTCATGAAAGGCAGCGCGCTCTTACTACAGATGAGCGTTTCTGCGTATCCCAGGAATACTTTCATTTATATGCATCTGATAATCTGGTGAAAGGAAAATGGGAATGAGTTGGCAGGTGGCCTTTCGAATGAAAGGGCACATGGTAAACTATCTGTTTGCTGCTTTCTCACCTTGGAATACTAAAGACATCACACGTTATGCATATTCCTTTCCATTTCCCCTTTATTCTGTACTTTCTGTTGCCCATATTCCAAAAATTAAATATAATTTTAAAAGAAATAGATGAGTAAGATGCGTTTGGGGTTGTTTATTGCATTTGCAGCATGTAAGTTCTGCTTTTTATCCTAATGGCCCGTATCAAAATACAATGAGGATTACAGCATTAGACTTTATGTCTTTGTAAGACATACAAATTAGAATAAGTCTTTATTCTGTAAGCAGGATGTGAAAACAAAATTAGTGCTACTTCTTGAAGCAATTACCTCCAGGTACTGTCTCTTTCTAACCACCAACAAGCTGATGCCAAACATAGTGTTTCCTTTAAATTTAAACATACCCGCTGATCTTACAAGCAGCAATACCTAGGCATGAAAAACCACCAGGCATCAACATTAATATTTTAAACAATTAATTATTCAGCTATTTACATTGACTCGAAGTGAAGCCATCATACCGATACTTCAGATGTTTGCATTTCTCAGGCTTACAGCTGCGCATGTAGATGTCGTCTTCGGGGGGGAAAAAGCCACCTAAAAGGAATCTGAGTTTCTCGCTGGGTTTGTATGGCACTAGCTCCACAGCAAATTAGTCCTCATGGTGAAATTACGTGCTGATCCCTGTTAATATTCTCTACCCAGAGCTTCTGCAGACTTTTTTTTGCTCAGAGTAAGGCAAAAATACAGAAAAAATAGTAATGTTCTTTGGCATCCAGTTCTTCTGTACATGCATATAATGACTCCCATAGCTGAACTGAGCAAATAATTATAACTCCTCTATTTGAATTTGCTGTAGTTATGACAAATTTTAACTGTTCAGTTTGAAATGTTCTTAGAGTCTACCTTGTACTAAATATTTTCAGTGTTTCAGCAGAAACAGATAAATATCTGGATCTTTAAAGAAGCGCGCACACACATAGTGAGCATGCACTTAGACTTAATTAATTACCAGCTGACTTCTGATCACTGTTGCACTGGAAGTAAGCTGGGGTGACTGCTGAAACTGGTGGGATTGCTTAGTATTTTAATAACATAAAAGAGATGTGAATGTAACTCTGTAAGTTTTGCTGTCTGAAATATTTGTGCACTTCAGGTAATTACTGATTACCAGCCCATGGTCAGTGGAGTCTGCTCAAAGCTAGAAATGAGGGATCTGTGCTACGGTAAGGAATCAATAAAAAATGGAAGAAATAAGATCACTAGTTGGTGGTTAGGGGTTATTTAATATTCATTTGCTAATCAGGTTTCTGATAGTAGGGGAAGCTCGCTGGGGGGGAGAAGGAAGATCATGAGCGCGGGATTAAAGAGGGAGGAGCTGAAAATTGGTCCTGATCAGTCCAAAGCCGGCGATTGCAGTAGCGGTTCTGTAGTTAATGAAAGAAAATGTGACAAATTTAGTGTCTGCTTGCTGCAGCAGCTACGCAATAAGGCGGATTACTGGCTTTGGGCTTGGTGCAATTATAGGTAGCTGGTAACTCTGGGAAAAAGCCTCATTTATCAAAGCGTTAGTTTGTTTTTGCTTTTGCCAGAGCATAGAAAGTTTAGTCAAAGCACATGTCCTGTTGGAAGCTGTTGTCTCTTTTTCTTCTTTGTCTTGCTGTCAAAATGATCCACCTGGGATGCACCAGGGTCCAGGTCTGTGTTGCTCGTGTGCCGCAGGGTCAGCAATGCACAGCACCTCGAGACCCGGTGGGTCACGGCACGGGGGCACCGGTGGGTGCTGGGGCAGGAGAGGTGAGCGCCGTGCTGCTCCGGCCACCCTGTCCTGGGGGCCGTCAACCAGGGAGGCACAAACTGACCCTGCCCCTGCCCCTACCTGGCAACACTAAATGGATTTCTTCTCCAGATGCTTCCCTGCGTAGACTTTTGACACCCAGGTTATCCCCACGCTGCAGAAGTGCAGGGCAGCAGCATGCTCTGGCGTGGGTGACCTGCGCAAAGGCGGCGTGCTGGGCAGGGGGCAAGATTCCTGCAGAGGAGGAAAGAGGAGGGAGGACAGCAGGCTGGGGACGGGATGAGGCTTTACTCTGAGCCAGAAGGTTCAAAATGCTAGTTATTGCATCAGAAAATACATTTAATAACAGCACGCTGGTCTGCTTTGCTCCCCCAGGAACAGCTCCTGGACTATTTAAATGAAGCAGCACCTCTGGTAAAGGTTGCGCGTCTAACTGAGACAAGGAAGAGGAGCCGTTCAGAAGAGACACTGCTGTTGCCAGTAAAAAGGTGTGGATCTGTACAAGGCTAGGAGAGCCAGGTGAATCCCAGAGTCTCTGGTTTTTGTTGGTTAAATGCGTAAATATGGTTTGTTTACTTGCAAAATCCCAGCACTGATTCAGCACAGCACGGTGCTTTCTGGATTCCTGGTGATGTGACTCAGTTTCAGCAGCTGGGAAGACCTTTTACTGAAATGGACTAATACAATATTTATATTGTCTGCAACCCGGCTTCCTCTAAAACTTCGGCTTCAGCTCTCTCTTGGGCACTATTTATCTGTTGCTCATGATCTCTTACCAAAGGAGAAGCAAAAGAGCGAGCAGGCAAAAAGTTTAAGAAAATGATCTAGGGAAAAGAAAAACATTATAAGGCTTTTTCGTTTGCAAAGTCATATTTATCTGTTATGCTGCAGTAATTTCTCTCCTGATGCTGTCATTTGATCCCAGGGACATTTAGGTTTCACAGTTTGGAAGCTACACGAGCTTAATTAAAGTCAATTACATACATGCACAGAGGAGGGTGAGAAAGGAGAAATAAATCTCTGGTTTCGGTGTTTTGGTTACAGATTGATGTCTTCTGGTCTCAGCAGAGGGGAGACCTGGGATTTCTCTCTTAGCCAGCGACACTGCCCTTGGTCTGCAGAAATCTCCCTCCCCAGGTAGTGCTGGGGCAGCCCGAAGGACTCGCTTTAGTACCAATAGGCAGGGGCTTCTCCCAGCCAGTATCATTACGCTGTGCTATCCTTCTACACTGTCCCTGTCCGCCCTGCCTCCAGCATCACCGTTTCCAGTACCTGCCTTGCAGTGACAACGCGGTCTCGGGTCCCTGCCCACTCCCGGTGAGAGGCAGCAGCCGTGGCCGCTCCCCACGCGGCGGCTGGAGCCCAGCAGTCAGCGTGCCACTGTGCAGAAGATCTCTCACGCAGACTTAACCTCATCTTGATAGAGTGTATTGTCATTTTAGGCACTTCATTCACCAACAGCTCTAATTTTGCCATCTAAAGCCACAGACATCTCATGAGAGGCAGCAGCCAAGCTGTTGCATGACTGTTCAGCTGCTGTCCACTGGTTCATTTCAGTGTGGGGATATTTGGGGGTTTGTTACTGAATGCATCCCAAGGTTCTCTCTCAGGGCAAACCCGTTTCCATCACTAGTGAGCTTCTGAAGTGATTGCTGCAGCACTCCCCGTGCAGCACATTTCACAGAAAGGTATGAAAATTTTGTGGCTGTATTTGCGTATCACGAGGCTTTGTGCAAGCATAGTGTTGCGAGGGATGACGGCTGTTTGTCATAAACGGTGGAGAATATTTGCATATGGTTGAGAATATTTAACATGTCACCAGAAGGTGGTTTTATGATTGGTCATTTGCTAACTACTCCTATGTAAGGGTTTGACCCAAAGCCCATTAAAACTAATGGAAAGACCCTCGGTGACACCAATGGATCAGCTGACTAATTTGCCCGGCACATTAACACAGTCCAAAGCTGTTCAGCAAGATGATGATGCCGTACTGAAGCCAAGAGAGAGTCTGAGCGCGTTTTTTTCTGCCTGCAGCCCAGTGATTTCTCTCTTGGTGATGCTGACCACTGCGGCCAGGACAGCTGTAGGCTATCTGGCCTTGGAAGCCAATGCAAGGATCATCAAAGTCGACTTTCAAACCAGAGTTCAAAAATAGGGCAGCAGAGTGGATTCTGATTGGGATTTTCAGGATGCTCAAGGCTGCTCAGCAGAGCACTGAAATAAATAAAAGCAGAATTAGAAAAGAAAGGAGATTTTGAGGAAAATAATGTCTAGTGCTGCAGATTCATTACTTAGATGTTGGAAGGTTCTGAGATTTGGAGGCTACCTTATAGGAACAGAAATGTGGTTAGTTGTTTTTTATGTCAACATGATAAAGAAAAACTTTTCACTGTCTTGTACAGATTTTTGTTTAACAACTTTTGCATCATTTTAAAGATGAAATGTGTATTTCAGCAAGATTAAGAAGAGGAAACAAGTGGGAATTGAGCAAATATTTCAGTGAGTTAGAAAGATATTTCAGTTCTTGCCAATACTGTACTATGCCCCTACAACCTGTGAGCATAATTGCAAGTTAACACATACGCGAGAGCTGGAAAAATTGTTTGACTATCGATCATGTTATGAGACTTAAAATGAGCAGAAGAGATTCTTTCATGGTGGAAGTCACTGGTTCATTTTAAAACACACTGTATAAATGGCTCCCTATCTTCTCTTTCTGAAAACTGGTTTCCTAAAGCAACGCTAAGGGCAGTACTCTGACTTGTTTTCTGTAATGACAGAGAAAGGGCAAAATACTGATATGAATCTTAGCAAGACTGAGAGGTGTCACTGTTGGTGCTACTTGGTGCGTGACTCACCTACCTAAGCATAGGCATCTGGGGACATTTCTGCCCCCTAGGGTGTCTGAGACATTGCGGGGTGCTGGCAGGTAAACCCACGCTCCAGCAGTGCCTGGAGACCTGGAGAAAGATCCTCAGGTGAACAAATGAGCACTACATACCTCTGTGAATCCCTCATCATCCAAAACGCACCTTCCTGCAGCTGACCCAAAGCTACCCACTTCTTCTGGCGGGAGCTACATTTGGAGGGAGTGCACGGACCAGCTACCGCTGGATTCCCAAGGAGAGCTTGCCCAAACTCTGCTGACATCCACAATGGTTAAATTGCCAACTGAGGAGTCAGAGGAAGAAGTAACTTACAGTAACCTCACCCCTTTTACTTCACTATTTTCCTTCAGTTACTCCTTCTTTAACTCGTGGAGACTTGGTGTGAACGCACCTTAAAGACCTCTCTGGCTGAGCACAGTGACAGCGTGAGATGGTGAGAGATGGTAGAAGGAAAAAGGGCAGGAGCCAGCACACGTAGAATGAATTTGGATCAATGCCTTCTCCATAGCAAGCTTGTACAATCCTTTGCCTGAAGGGTAATTTTTTTTGACCTGAGATACTAGCATTTGAGAGTCATCTTTATTTTTATTTTGGTGCGAGTGGGTTGTAGTTCCTCCTTCAGTTCTTGGAAGCTTTTGCTTATTAAGTAGCAAAAACGAGTTTCTGGAAGAGTCTGATAGGAAATCTCTCACTTTCATCCTTGTTCTTTAGTCGGTCCTGCTACAGTGCACCCACACAGGGTTTGAAAGGCAGCTGCTGGCCAAGGCAGACCTTTCTGGGAGGATGCACACCAGGCTGCGGTGCTGGTGGGGAGAAGTATTTGCCTACATGTTATCTGCTGTGCAAATACTTTTCAAGGGCTGATTTACTGTGCATAGCATGATTGTAGTTGGACTTTTAAAGAGTAAGCCAAAATAGCTTTTACTTTGTGGCAACCTTGAAAGCACACAGTCTCAAGAACCTTGACAATGCATTTAGAAAAAGTAGCAATAACCGTGAACTCATGTTAACTACCATGGGTTTTACAACTGTATCATTTAAACATACTTTGAGCAAAAAGATGGCGTGAAAACATTGTTAGCAAGCTCATTAGTCAGAAACTGCCAAGCAAAAGCCATTAATGGTAAGAATCATATTTGATAAGAATAGTATTTGCAAAGGCAATCTTTTGAGGACTTGGAAAATGTGAGCGTTCAGATGGGGTTAGTTTCACCAGTTGACTTTAAAATAGGGACAGACATCGCACTTATATCAGCTGTGCCCTTGCATCTGGCACTTGCCATATCCCTGCATGGTTTTCACTTGTTGAGCACTGCGTGGTTTTGGCATTTCTCTGGATATCCCTTTAGTAGGTCAGCAGTGAATGAGGCACTCAGCATAAATAAATAAATAAATGCTGATTTGTGCCTGTCTTCCCTTCCACTGTTTCTTTTCCACCCTTTTTTTATTAACATTATTCTATAAATTTCCCTGGGCCCATACTGGCTGGGTGTGATAAAATTTTTGCTACTACTTCTGTCACTTCATTCTTCACTTTTACAGGTTGTCGTTATTTCTGTGGAGGGCTTTCTCCTCCAGTGCAATTTTTCTTTTAGTGGTCTTATACGAGCCGTGCTGGGACCTCCACGTAAAGATAAAGGGACTTTCCAGAAACTCTTTGTCAGGAACCTGAACCTGCAGCTCATACAGAGTATGCAAAACCAAATACATGAGCTTGGCAAAAATTATTCAGTGCAGGTGTATCAGAGGTCTTGCTTAAATAAATACAGCCTTATTGTGAAATACCGTGTGCGTCTGGAGGGTCCTGGGGCACTCACAGCTGGCTCCCACATTTGCTGCACAGCCAAGCCCTGAAGGGGAAGGAGCTCCAGAGCAGCGGTACATGTAGAAAGCCCCTTTATGACAAATACAATACAATGTGATGCATACAATAAACATGAAGAAGTGTTAGTTATCCGAGGAAGGAAAAAAAGGACAGGCAAAGCAAACAGCATTTTATGGTTCATCTTCTCTTTCTCAATGTTATAGTTCCTTTTTATGTTCTGTAAACAAACCAGTATAGGCTTTTCTTTTTTTTTTTATTCAGAAAAACACACTCCAATAGGTAAGTGGCAGTTCAGATTGAAAGTAATATGTTCAGCCTTGAAAGTAATATGCTTAAATAACCTCCAGCATTTAATATTTGCTATATTTGAACAGGGCCAGTGTTATTAATGATAGGACGGTGTGATCAAGGGTGAAAGTAATTATTAAAATGATTTTATGAGCAATATGGTGATAAGAGATTGCATATCTAATGCCAGTAAAACTGACTGTTTCTCATCCAGTGGCATAGAAAGTAACATCCCCCCCTTCTGCTCAACCCAGACCCTGCTTTACCTTCTTTGAAATCTGAACTCCTTTTTGTTGGATTCCTTCAACAGAAAAGCTGCTTGCTCTTGCCTCTGCTACAGTGATGCACAGGCTTGCTATGACTAACACTGCATATTCTCACTGCTGACCGATGTGCAGTTCCCATCGCCAGGGTCCATTCATCAATGAGCAAGAAGAGCAGCGAGTATTGGCACGGCGGATTGCTCCAGCTCCTTGTGGCTGTCGCAATCCAAGGTGTCGCTGTGCTGCGACACGTTCCTGTTTGAATTTGCCTAATAAGAAATGTTTGCATTGCGTTCCATATATTCCTGTGCGCGCAGTCTGTATTGTTTGTTTTGACGACAGAGAGGGGCTGTACAATACCAGCTCCAGGCTGATAACACACTGTCAGGTCTCATCCAGGCAAATTGTAGAAGTTAAATCATAAACCTTAAAAACCCACAGGTCTGTAACACAATTTTCCACAGTTCCTGATCCAGAGGGTAGTGTCAGACACTACTGTAAGCCATTGTATATACTTCGGTACACATACACAAACACCTGCCATAGATATAAACCAGTTCAAAAGGCTTTTGACATTGGCTCTTCAAACTTAGGAGTACTGAAATGCTGGGAAGAAGACAAGTGGTGAGCTGCAAAGTGCATAAAAATAAGCCTATATTTAGATATTTGGTAGGGAATAAATAATAGCTGGCTTGGAAACACAGTTTGGGCTGGTTCCCTCTCCATGTCGCGGTGAGTGAAGGGTGATGCTCTGCCTCGCAGAGGAGCCACAGCGACTGTTTATTGTGGGGATTTAACACCAAGGTATAATTAGCCCATAACTATAATTTATACCTCCCGTGGTATGGCTATGTTTGCTGGTATGGCTATGTTTGCTGCTATGGCTGTGGGTGTGATTGTGACAAAGTGGTGCTTTACAAAGCGCCTCTGAGGGGTTTCTCTGGGCACCTCCTCCCCCTGCGATCCCAGGGCAAGCGCTGAGGTCTGTGTGGAAAGCACACCGTCAGGCGAAGGGTCTTCCTCTGTCTCCAACACCTACCAGCCATTCATCTTTTCCTCAGTAAGACTATAAAACATGATGCGCTCTTGTTTTTACGTCCCACAGCCGTTCTGAGTATAACAAAGTAAGGTGCAAAAATTAAAAAACTAGAATGTTAAGAATAAATATGTTAAGTCTGCTTGCAATATTGACATTTTCAGAAACAGGGGTTGACTTTACACATAACCCTTCTGCAGTCTGGATCTCTGCCCTGAAAATGGGAGAGGGGAGGAAAACCAGAGGGTCCCGGGTTTGAGGCAGCCCTTTGCGTCTTGCTTGGCTCTGCTACTGCCTGGTTTACACCTGAGATCTCCTCAGTGCTCAGCCTTCACAGCAGGCCAAGGGAGGATATTGCGAGCTTTGCTCTTGAAATTATCAGTGCTCAGACAGAGCTGTGAATTGCGCTAAGCTCCCTGACCTCGTGGCATTATCATAAAATAATCTTTATGCAGAATCCAGCTGCCTCAGCAGTTACCGCAGGATGCCGTACTCGAAGTATACGGGGTTTTAGTGTTGTTTATAATCACTTTCCCTTAAACTCTTGCAAATTTGGGTCATTTTTTGCTTCTGGTTTGAGCTTGCCTGTCAGGTTTGGGCAGAGATGGGTAGCACCTGAGCTGCATTGATTTCTGACTTTTTCCTGGCCCGTTCTGTCTGTGTTTTCAGAGGAGACTGAGGTGAAGTCTGCCAGCTGAAGCCCCTTACTTTTTAAAATTTTTGGTGCAAGCCTGCCCTCCTGCAACTTCCTGGTGGCTCCATGCCTCAGGGACCTCAGGGACCCCAGCAGCGGTGGCCGCCCTTAGGGACGGGGATGGGGACAGCAGTGGCAGGGCCCCTCTGATGGCCCAGGACTGCCAGCATCAGGCACCTTGGGGAGCGTGTCTGTCCCCAGGGAGAGTGAAGCACACGTGGTGAGCCCACCTTCCCTATCCCCTTGGGCTTTTGTGCCAGCACCCAGATCCCCTACCTGGGGTAGCCCTGGAAGTGGGGTCCCCTTTCTGCAGCGATGCCGGCAGCTCCGGGGTGCGCATCGGGGTGCCGAAACGTGCAGCAGCTGCTGGGGTAACCGACTGCTGGGATAAACCACTGCTGGGGTAACCCACTGCTGGGATAACTCACTGGTGGGATAACCCACTGCTGGTATAACCTACTGCTGGAGTAACCCACTTCTGGGATTACGCACCGCCAATCTCAGTGGCGGAGCAGGAAGGGATTTGCTTTGGATGCATGGGCTGACGTGCAGATTCATTTCATTCAGGGATTGTGCTGTATGTATTTTGATGTCTTTAGATGTCAGTGTGGTGCCTTTCTCTTTGCTTCCCTTCTAGCTGCAGTTTAAAGGATCCTTTCAGGAGGAGAAACAAATAAAATTTGGCAGCAACACACAGATTTGATCATGGGGGTGTTTTGATTTTTCAGAAAAGCTTTGGAGAAGTCAGCCAACCTTAGAACCATCGCCTCACAAATATCAGTTTTTCCCCATTATATGCTGGGTAACTGGAAGATTTATTTAAATAATCTTTATAGCCAGTAGTTCAGGTGGCATGATGGTCTACGCCCTTTCTCAGAGAAGATGTTGGCTTGTTTTTTTTCCTTATGTTTTGTTGGTTTATATTTTATGTATCTTTTTACTGCCACAGAGGCAAGTGATGTATATGAAAGGCATATACTGGATCTGAGACATCTGTTTGGGGAATATCTAAGCAATTAATGGGGCCTTACTCTCAGGCAGCCACATGCCTATGCATGTGATTTATGGAATTTGCATATACCCAATATGATTTATATTTGTTGGTTAATACAACAGTATGGTTTATATTCTTTTGGGGCCATCCACATAGACTGGGTCCCCATAGCCCATTTCTTGGGTCTCTCCTCTCTGGTCTGGGGCAAGATGCTGTCTGCTCTGGGTGCCCTCTCCCAGCTCAGAGGATGCTCCTACTCCCCCTTGGTGTTCCTCCCTTGGGCTGCTCCTCCTGGGGGGTCACTGCATCAGCTGCACCAGCTATCATACTTTGTCAGCCCTTGAGAAGTTTTCTAGGACAATATGGGAAGTGTCTAATAAGAAAGCTTTCTTGTGCTTTTAGGTATTGTCAGTATAAGGGTTTGCTCATCCATGGCCTTGTGCAGCCTCCAAGGGTTTCAGGAACTCCTGCTGCCTTCTGCTGCTGGGCCAGGGTGTGAGGTGCCAGGTCAGTGCCAGCTGCATCCGTCCAACCTGCCCAAGCCAGCCTGCACCCCCCGGGGCTGGTCCCCATGCTGTTTTCAGGGGCCTTCAAGCAATACACCCTAGGGGATCTCTCCTACATCCCACACTCAAGATGCTCACCCACAGTCTCACATCTAAGTTCCGTCAGACAGAACTCGAGCCTGCTGAGGCCATGGATTCGGTGAAACCACGGATGTTCACGCTGAATGACCTGGACAGCAGTACGCTGTGATGCTCTGCAAGTCCAAAGGATTTCAGACAAAGGTCTGGAGCAAAATTCTGATCTTAACTGCACTAATGCAACTAATTGCACTCCTAATTATTATTTGCAATTTCTGCTGCTGCTAGTTAAAAAGTCCCAAGCAGAAATTGGTCTCTATTGTATCAGCTACTGTATGACTTAATCCTTACTTTGGGGAATTTGCAGGCTAAGCTCGTACTTTGCGTCTTGACTTTTTTTTTTTTTAAATACAGAGATGCCAGCCCCATTTATAAAATTATAAATTTTATGATGTGTTGTCCTGCCCAGCCTCTATGGTCTCTCACTGCTGTCAGTGGACTTTGCTACTATGGCTTTCATTATTTATTCAACTAACACGTGATAAAATAAACAAGACATCTGCTATGAGTACAGTACGGCTAACACTCCAGAAGGCTCCAGCCTTTGGGTTTTTTCACTCATCTTGCATAAATTGGAGGATGAAGGGCATCCAGAATTTATTTTCCTGTTTCCACATTTTGAAGAAACAAAGCTGATGGTTGTGTTTTCTGTGATGACACCAAGACGTGGATTCCATCCCAGAAATCAGCTTTGCTGCTGCCATGATGCCACTCTGCGTGCAAGGGCAGCCCTGGTGCCGAGCAGCGTTGCGGCGGCAGCAGCCTGCATCCAGCACTGCTGTGTGCAGGTATCATGGCACGGGTATGCTTTCGTGAAGACTTCCTCGGCATTCAGGAGATGCAACCAGGGTGCAGATGCCTTTTATTTAAAACTACCTAAGAAAATTTGACTTGGGTTTGACATCAAATGTCACTGCAGCTGGGACCTTGAGGTAGTTCATTAACACTCAGGGAAAGGCTGGGAAAAATCTTCAGATTTTGGTGCTGAATGTGAAACCTGAAATCAATACGCTGTTCAGGTTAAGAGATTGAAACTGGGAATCTTCAGGAGCTGAAAGATGCTTTCAACATGTATTCATGTGTATTGCATGAAGCTGCAAGAAATAATAGTTTTGTTCTGCTAAAACCTTCAAGGTTTTGGACTTTGCTGTAATTTCACTTTAGAATGAAAACTGAATAAAATATACGAACTGGCACCTTGCCCAGGGGCTCTGAAATTCCTTTTGAAGGAGCCTTCTCTGTCTCCGAACAAACAACCCACCAGCCCAGTGAGGCTGGCGTCTCATTCCTGGTACCTTGGTGAGGTAAATTTTAGTGGCCTGAATATTGCAGGAGTGGTTCTGATGCTTCTGTAAGCATCCTTTTCTGCTTTACGTTGGTCACGTATCTAAATTATCTTTCTTTGTAATGAGTGGAGACACGTAGTGCTTGCTCAGAAATTTTCCTATTGATGAAACTTGTTTTCATTGATAAAGCAACATATTTAATGGAAACGGTTTCATCACAGATGTTCCAAGCAGTTCTGTAGGGGCTCGCTGTTTTTCTGCTTTTTGTTTTGCACTTTTTTGTTACAATTGCTAGATTTTGTATTTGCTTTAAATATCACCAGTGGAATTTTGGGAGCCTACAGCATGTACTTTCCCTCACAGAGGCTTGGTACCACTGGCAGAAGCAGAGAAGGACGGGGATATTAGGAAGCCCAAGCCTAGGTCTTATCTAGAATCTGATGCACAGACTGGCCCATGGGCAGAGCTGGGAGGGAGGGTGGAACCAGCCCTCGCCAAGCAGCACACAAACACGTGCACACACACACACATGCACACACACACGTGCACACACACACACACACACACACAGAGGCACCCAGATGTGGTGTGAGGGGGCTGTCGGACCCGCTCAGCACACCCTCGTTGAGACCACTCCACACCATTTAAGAGCTGAGAAATTGCGAACGTATCGAATGCTGAATTTTCACAGCACAGAGTTAGCAGAGATGCTTCTGTAACTGATAAAGTGGGAAACTTGACAACATTGAATGGTCCTCAGATTCATATTTCCATGTGTGTCATAGTCTGGTGTTAATGCACTTTGAGCAACACCATAAAACATGTAAGACTACTGGCTGGGCAACAAAACCTGATGGTTTTTCCTGTGCTGTCATAGAATCACAGAATCGTTTAGGTTCGAAAAGACCTTTAAGATCATCAAGTCCAACCGTTAACCTAACACTGCCATCCCACCACTCAACCATGTCCCTAAGCACCTCACTGTCCATGCTGTTTGCTTGTCTTGGAGGTTCTCGCCCCACTGATGGTGATGGAGAGCTTTGTAACAATGGAGGGTGCAAAAGTTACTGGCGCCCTGCACAAGAGCCAGCGAGTTCATGACCTGCAGGAAAGCTCCCGCAGCCAGGCGTGTGCGGTGCTCGTGTTTCATTTACCATCCTTCCATTCATAAAGCTTGTCTGTGATTCTGGCATTTCCCCTTGTTAAATAGGGCAAGACAAAAAATCCCATTAGGGTTTTTTGGACTGTGAGCCTTGCAGAGCCATCAGCCTGAGCCGGCTGCCTCCCCTAATGCATTTCTGATAACTCTGGGTAAACTCTGTATGGAAACCTTTGGAAATTTGTTTTATTTGGAGAAAGTGTTTGACATCCGTGGAGCATAAGCAGGTGAAGAAGGCAACTGAGAAAGTATGCAATCTTCCATAACAAAGCAAAACATTACAATTCCTCTAAATGGAAAATGTGTCTTAAGATTTTCCATGAGAAAAGAAAATGTGGACAAGAATAAGGTGGAACCAGATTACACAAGAATAACATTCTAAGTGAAGGAACGAGAAAGTTTCTAACAGGCATGGGGAAAATCTTCATGTCGATATTATGGTTTCATCATAATTTTAGCTGGTGAGGAAACTGTAGGCATAGAAGCCCTGAAATAATTTGAATAAAAGATGACTTTTATCCAGAAATATCTATGGAGGTACAGAAGATAAAGAGACACGATAATAGAGGGAAGAGAGAGTGTGAGCCATAAATAGAAATGGAAATTGAAAGATAAATAGAAATATAAACTCATTTCAGTAATAGCTTGAAGTTGTTTCAGATCATCCTGCAAATCCATGCTGGGAAATTGTTGGTTGGTCTACAGGTGAGTTTTACAAAAGGAGCAATTTCTCTCATGTCCAGAAGGCCACCCTGCAGAGTCGGCAGTGTAGGACCATACCTGGGACAAGGTGTGCCCACACAACAACACAACCGGTCACCTCTCTCTATTTTTTTAAATAAAATGCGTTGTGACAAGTAGGGTAACACAACACCTTATGCAGTGAAGAATTTGCCTTTGGAAAAGACTAACCATATACCTGGCTGTAATGTGGGTGCTACACCCAATCCCTGGGCGAGTGTCTCCCTGTCAGGTCTCTGCTGTCCCCGGGAAGACGTACGCCTGCTTTTCCCACAGCCCAAAATACAGTAGCGAGTGGCGGGGAAGGGCTGCCTGGGGCTGCCGCAGCAAAGCCCCTGAGCAGGCGCTCATGGTGCCTGGCCCCAGTGTTTTGGCAGGGAACCCCAGCTCATCGCCCCAGCAGTGCTGGGACAGTCTGGGGACAACCTTTGCACCCTGGCAGGGCAGCACTTGGCACCGCGCCTGAGGCTCCTGGCCCTTTTTGGTTTTCTTGTGTGCATAAAATGCACCCGAGTTTCTGCTGAAGATGGGACTTCTGCTCCTGCAGCAGCACCATAAATGTTGAATATTTTACGTAAAGATCACCAAAAAGAAATCCAGCAAAATCTCTTTTTTTTTTTCATAGAAAAGCCAACATTTTTCAAACTGACTGAAAAATTGCATCATACCTTTTAAAGGAAAATATTGCAGAGCCAGGAATGAAATCTAACCACAAGCTTTCTAAAAGCACTGCAAATTTCCCTGTGTTTTTCTTTTGCATTTTGTGACACAGTCTTGTGAAAGCTTTGGGTGACACCAGAACTTGCTGAAACTCCCCCCCCAGCCCCCCACCGGGGACTCACACAGCGTTCCCTCAGCCTGCTGAGGACCTGGGAATAAAGCAGGGACAAGTCAGGTTTGTGATATGGGGGCCTGGGGTTTTCCATACGGGAACCAGATCTTTCTACCCAGGAGCAACTTCCAGCCCAGACAACTTTGGTGGCATTTCCAGAGAAAGGAAGTGGCATTTAAAAATATTGATGGGTAACACGTTGAAGACCAAGTAAGTATTTTAAAAAGCATGAACTAATATACCAGGATTGAATAACTGTGAAAAGCAAAGCAGATCCAGTAGAAATGAAGAATGGGATAAACCAAACATAAAGCTTGCTTGAAAGCCATGAAATACCAGTGTCCTCTTTAAGACCTAGTTTAAAGTAGATGTATTTGAAGAATTTTTAAAGTTACCCTAAGAGCAGCACTTGATAAAGGAAATATTTGGAAAACATTATTTAGTTTCATCTGATATTCATGCTAAGGTGCTAAGGGAGTCAGTAAATTAAGTTTCCAAACCTCATGATAGCAGACTCTGAAAACTTGTAGGAAAAAGTGTTGGAGCCAGCAATGTAGAGGAAAATGAATGTAGGACTGATGTTTACAGAGGAGAATACGGCCAATCCTAAGCAGGGGGGAACTGGTTTCACTCTCGGGAGACTGGGCACGTAGTAGGAGAAGGAGACCCCTGAGCACCCCGGCTGCCAGGCTGCTGACAGTATGGCTGCAGCCAGAGCACCCTCCGGCAGAGCAAAGCCTTTGGGAAAGAGCCCAGCAGGCACCGGTGTATGGGGCAGCTGCTAAACCCCCTCTGCAGGGAATGCTGGGGAGGGGCTGGTCGTGGCGGCCGCCTCAGCAGCAGCCTTGGGAGCCCATTCATGCCTGGGTGTCCTAGGAAAATAAATATTTATGAAGAAAAGCCACAAATTGCCAAGTTATCCTGGAAATTGTCAGAGAACTGGAACATATTGTGGAGGGAAAAGGTATTTTCTGAAAAGACCTTTCAAGCACAATGCCTCATTCTCTGCAATGTTCATCTTCAAAAACTAAGAATGGGGAAGGATTAATGGTCCAGGAGCCTGAGAACTCACACTTCCCGGAACAAAGAACAAAGACGTTAAGCCTGTCTTTAAATGTCCCTGTTTTCTACAAAGGAATATAATTTTGCTTCTGTCATCATTTCAAGAAATACTTTCTCCACAATGATTTCTTTTCCAAAGTCAAAGAGTTGAAATCTTGCAAAAAAAAGGAAGAAAAAACCTTTGCTTTTTCTGAAAAAAAACAAAACCCAAACCCCAACCAAACCAGCAACACAAGCTCTTATTTTGCTGGCAGAGGCAGAACTTTTTTGAAACAAGAAGAAAGAAGGAGAAGCTGAACATGTTTCAATTAAAACAACATTATTAGCTCACAAAGGAAGAGATAAAAAAGGGATTGCTCTTCAGGAGAGCGATGAGGCTGCCTTCTGCAAGTGTGCGAGCGGCGTGCTTGTCGTGGGGGACTGGAGGGGCCGGAGGGGCTGGTGGGGAGCCGTGCCTGCTGCCCTGCGGGCTCAGCAGTGGGGATGCTCCAGGCTGTGTCCCAGCCCTTCCCAGACATCCTTCTCCGCTCAGCCAGGCTCTCTGTGGATGCTACTGCTGCCCTAGCCTGGAGGACACGGCTGTGCAACCCCTGTGCAGCTGCAAACAGGGGAAGGGAAATAACACGAGGAGCCTGGGATGCCTTATAGTCTTCATTTTCTTGGTCATTACTGCAGCATCTGTGGTGCTCAGCCTGCCGTCGGCTGTAGCCTGACACACTGCTCGGACTGGAAATAAAATTGTTTGCATTTGGAGTTTGTTTGCAAATGCCTTTTGCCTGGCAGTGGCCAGTGGGCTGAAGAAGAGCTGTGGTGTTTCTCAGGCTGCCATGGAGAGGACACCGAGGGGTGGCCTCAGCGGTCCCACTGCCACTGTTCCGACTGAGCCGTGTGGTGGGGCAGAGTCAGGGGGGTTTCTCTGCAATGCCTGCCTTATGTGTACACAAATGTATGAACTTCTAACCCATGTGGCTTTGATGTATGCACAAAGCAAGGTCTGACTGTCAGGCAGAGCCCCTGTTGATCGCTCAGTGCATGTTCAGGTAGCACGTTGTGCAGAATTATTGGGACCGAAAGGAAATTCAGATGAATCACCAGAAGCCATGTGAGACATGAATCAGAATTGTACTTGCTGCTCATGCTAAGAGCAAACAAAATGTAAGGAAGATGCATTGGCAGCACCACGCACTTGATGGTCACCAGAGATCTCGCTTTCATGAATTTCTCTTAATTTCCAGGCACATGTTGTGGGCATATAAATAAGTAATAATGTCTCATCTGGAAACAGACACTTAGGAAATAGCATTTCTCAAGCTGTAACATTGTTATGCAGAAAAAAACATTTTGAGGGTAACAGCCTGACAAGCCAAATGCCTGTCAATGCTTGTAGCTGTCCTGGGCAGGGTGATGAACTCCATGGCTTTAGCAGTTTATTTGTTATAAATCAAAAAATGAGTCCGACTGTTGCGAAATAGTGCAGTACTGCTGAACATAACAAGTACCAGAGTGTCATGGAGGTGGCACATCGAGGAAGACATGCAGTGTCAGCCGTCAGAGCACCCTTGTTCTCAGGAAGGTGTGAGTTCGTGCTCATGTTCAGAAGCACCTGAGAAGGCACCAGCTCAAGAGGAATACCTTGTTTCTGCTGGTTTGCCATTGAAATGTTTGTCTGTGCTGGAGGAGAGATGAGAAGCTGTGTGATTTGCCGCTTTATGGTTGCTTTCCTCCCCAGAATGCCTCCTCCTTCACAGGCCAGCATGTAGGGTCCTTTTGTCCTGTTGTGAGTCTTGAGTCCAAATGCCACGTGTGCTTCACCAACCGTTGTGTCTGGATAACGGATGGGTATTTGGTGGCTGCTGCCTAACGTGAGCAGCGCAGCACAGAATCCTCCTTGTTTGTCCGTGGAGGCAAAACACGGGTAGAAACTGTGGCTTTTAATCTAATAAACAATTTTAATTTCCCTTTCCCTGTCCCCTTCTAAAGTTAAGTCTTCTGGCTTTTTTACCCAAACAACATTTTAAACAGATTTCTGCATATTTCCCCTAGACCAGAAATGCCAAAGCTCAAAATAATTATGAAATGTGTAGTCAGAGTTAAATTTTTGTAATCTGGGGCTGTGAACTTCTCAAATCCCACAAATTAAGCAGACACAGTGCTAGTCGGTGTTTGAATGAGAAGTCATCAGGAAGGCAGCAAGCAAGCTGACCTGAAAACTGTATGTTGTTTGGCCAAGAGTTCCCATTGCCATGTGTAGTTTTTGCAGGCATCAGGTTTCCAATGACAAATGAAAGTTCTTCTAATCATCTTGAGAAAATCATTGGAAAAGATGAATCCGCCACCAGAGAGAGAAGGGCTTCCCAGTGCCCCGCTGCATGTCCCAGCTCATGGGATGCTCTTCTGTCCTCTGCTAGCCAAAGTGGGGGAGCACCTGCACCAGCGAGCACCACCACCTGGGCTGGGGCTGGCTGTGCCATTGGGAAGGCAAGCGGGGCACATGGTGAGCTTGCAACCACCCCCAACACCACGGAGGAAAGAGCAAGGAGAGTTCACTACTGTCAAAACATCACCAACACAATCCTCAGTGCTGGAGACGAGCAAGAAGAGACAAGAACTCCTCTTATCACAAACACCTGTTCTTTTCAGAGACAGTTTTTAGGATTTTATGCAGGTTTAGGGTTGTCATAGGGTCATTACAAATTTTATACCTGAGGTTATAAGATAATATATGATTGCATACGGCCAAACCTCCTTCCCAAGCCCTTCCTGTCTTGCATAACTGGAGTGGCAGGTTAATTTTATTGCTCTTCCTGAAGAATTATTGATGTTTTTGCTCAACTTTTAGAAATGGCAGTGCTCTTTAGGGCAAGAAAGATGGAACTGGCTTCTGTCTAGACAATAAACAGGACTTTTTGTCTGCTGTCCCAGTATTTGTGTATAAATTAATCATTAGCCTGCGGTGTGGAAATGTTCCCATTTGCTTGGCAGCGGAGGGATTCAACCCTTGCTTCATGAATTCTTTATTGCTAAAACTTATATATCATGTAAATTAACCACTCACTAGTTGTAAGCCTGCAGCTTACAAATGAGAATGGTGCATGTATTTCATGGCTAGCTCTTGCACCTTTGAGAGCTTGTGGTCAACAGCCAGGTGAGGAAATTAAGACACTTTTTGACATTTCGGCTGAGATCACTTGCACTTCCTGAAGCCTCTCCAGAATGTCATCCTGCTGTGACATATTCAGACCCTTTGCTGTAACTGCCCCTGTGGGAACCAGGTGGGTCTGAGTCTGGGGATGTCAGGGCAGGTGATGGGGCAGGTTCCAGGTTGGGCTGGGACATTGGATGGAGCTCAGGCAGGACTAGGAGCCCTGTCCCAGGCTGAATTGGTCTCCTGGGACCTGGACATGGGGGTAGATATGGGCCATTATGGCCTATTTGTTGTGCTTTTGGGGCCCTGGGAGTTTGAGGTACAAACTGGGGTGACATATCACAGCATCACAGACCAGTTGGAAGGGACCTCTGCAGATTGCCTAGTCCAGCTAGACTCTGGGGTGCATGCAGACCAGGAGTGGCACAGAAATCTGGTGTCCTCATCAGACCCTGGTGCTGGTGAGGCATTTGGGGTTTGGAGGCTCCAGGGAGACCCACAACTGTTGCTCCTGCTGCCCCACACCTAGGGCAGGGGGCAGTGCTCCATCCTCATCCTCAAGGCACTGCGCCTCTCATGGGACCTTCTCCTGCACGTCTCCGACAGGAGATCACTCAGACCTGCATGGACAGTTCATGCTCTTTTCTCGTGCTGCCCACTCTTAGTAGCTGGTCCCTGAGCTGCTTGGAGTTGACTGTTCATACAGAAGAGCTCCAACAGCAAGTTATAAATCATTGCCTCACTGAAATATGGCATGTGATGTGCTGCATGCAGTTACAGTAGCAGGTCCATATGTCAATAGAAAGTCAAAGACACCTAAGGATGCTGACAGGCAAAACTTTTAAAAGGTGAAGCCCATGAGAAATGGCAAAACTGCCCTAAATTTGGCTCCTTCCTCAAGGAGGATGCACAGGCACCCATTGTGAACATCGCAAGGTTCGATGTTATTAATAAGTTGTCTGTTCAGGCAGGTACCTCACGAAGACATGGCATGCTGTGCATCCAGGTGTGAGGCTGTGGTCGGTTTTGGAGTGGAATTCAGCTTCACAGAGTCTTGGGGAATTTACTGATGCAGAGAGATAACTCTGCCTGCTTGCTTACCGCTAACCCACTGCTCCTTCAGAGCCACCTTTTACCCTCTTGTGCACTTTTAACATGCGCTTCGTGTATAGTGTTTCAATCCAGCTGAGGGATTCATCACTTATCATTCATCACTAACATTAGCTTTATGGCTTTCTTTCAGTGCTGAATTTTAACATATGTGTATTATAAATATTCCTCCTTTAGCCTGTCGTAACCATTCCCTAAAATGCTGGAATTATTTCTTGGTCTCCATCTGACTCGGTAGATTACAAGTATTGTTTACAGGAATCCCAGCGGAAGGTGCATATGTATTCTTTACAACATACCATCAGCCACTAAGAAGTAAGAGACTTGACGATGTTCTCCTGGCCTCTCGACTTGAGTTTGGGAGTACTGTTCTCTCTCCTGTTTTGCCACAGTTCCTTATCCTCAGCCACTTTGGGCCTCATTTTTCCTCTTTTTGTAATAAGCCTCTCCCCTCTTTTCATCAAAGTACCTGGTGAAACAGGAGAGAGGTTCTCTTCTACCCGAACCTGATTTCAGTGGTAGCAATTTCTCATCTCCTCCTTCCACTGAGGTTCTGAAGAAGTTAAAACAATCCAGAAGGTCCTGCTCAGCCTGACGGGGAACAGGAATGGATTGCCCACATCCCTCTCGGGGACCCTCCTGCCTGCTTCTTGCCCCCTAATTGCTGGTACCCCCAGCTCCCCAGCTCTGCCTGCAGGCAAACTGTTCCTTCTCCCAAGCAGCAAACTGTTCCCTCGCCACCGGCACCATATTCATGGAGCACGTATTTTCCAGAGCGGAGTGCTGACGACAGGGAAAACTGCAGACGAGTCACCATCTTTTTAAATATGCTAACCACAAATATTTACTTAATTACTAGAAAAGCTGATATTCGTACATGTAGTCAAGTACAAACCAGGCACGGTAGCTCTGTATCTTGTCAGCCCAAAGGCTGCAGCTTGCCTTCTTTTTTGCAGCTGTTAACCTCTGTGTTGTAAACTGAGTCCAACACTGCTGGTTTATTTCTTTTACTGGCATAATCTGGCGTTATTCTCACCGACTGTCATCGTTCTTATTCATGGCGATGGAAAAAAACACAGATACAGGCCACCAAGATACATTTCATCTGTGCACCATCCCAGTCTAACATCAGTCGTATAAGTTGTTTTAAAGGTGGATGTAGGGAAAAAACCAGTGTGGGTTTTTTTTTTTTTGCATCATCAGACATTTTGCCATTCTCTCAAAACCTCATCTCTGTGTTGCAACTCAACCATGTTTGGCTTCAGCTCCCAGCTCTGTAGTAGGAGGACAGCTTCTAGGATACAGGTAATAATCTCCCTCCTTTTCTGTCTTATTGTGTTTGGTTTTTTTTTAACACCAACTCAAACTCCCTCTCCGTGCACGTATTTTCTATACGATAAGCCTTGTGGAGGTTGCATCTTCAAGTGTTTAGTTTAATGATGGGAGCACTGAGGCAGCTATGTGGAGAATTTATTTGATTTCAAAATGCTGCCACATTTATACATGGAAAACTTTAAAGAAAATTAAACTCATTAAAAAACCCCACATAAATTTTTTTTGCAACAAAGCAATTAAGAAATCTCGCCTCTCCAGCACGGTGGGCAACATTCTAAATAAAATAAAGCCCAAATTACCTTTTGCTGGAAACAAAGTAAGAGCTATCTCTTATGACTTAATAAGGAATGGAGGTTTTTAGAATTAGTACAAAGATTTAGCAGCTTCCTTCTATATGTGTTGCTAAGCATTTTGCTGAAATTGCCTCAGAAAAAAACAAACAATTCAAAAGGATCACATCTATGAGAGGGTTGGGTTTTTTTTTCCCCCAACTAAATTACTCTGCTTTACAGGATGAAGAAAGGAGTCAAGGATTTTATTTTCTTCCCCCAATGCATGTATAGACAAAGGTTTGATAGAGTTTTGCTTTGTTTTATTTTCGTTGTCTTAGCTTCAAACTACTCCTTAAACCCCCCACGTTTCTATGGGAACAAAGGAATAATACTGAATCAATGGACTGCAAAATATGGGGCCTGTCCTATAAATCCCGAGGAGCAGGTTTTATTCATACCAATAGTCCCTTTGAACACTGAAATTACTCCCATAGATAAGAGCCTTCAGGACTGGCCCTGCCATGGGAGAATGACACCATGGCTTTGCCTGATGGAGAGCTGATGTTTCTGCGATGCTCGCACGCAGGAGGGGGAGACGCCAAGGGGGGCACAGGGCCAAGGCAGATCAAGGGCCAGGGGGGGATGCTGGTTCCCAGGGAGCACTGCCGACCTGCCGCCCCTCGCCCCGCTGCCTCCCCGGGGCACGCTGCTGCCTGGCCCTGCTCCCTCCTGGGGCTGCGCTGGGAACCGAGGGGTCTCCACTGCCAGTGCACCCCAGGAGGGGATGTTCCCATCCCCTCTCTCATCCTGAGGCTGAGCCCTGGGCTCAGCAGGGCGAGTGGTGTGGGGGGCCAGGGTGTCACTGCCCAGTGCGGTGGCAGGGTTCAAGCATCTCACTGAGCTGTAAAACAATGGCGGAGTGGTCTTTCCCAGGATGTTGCACATATCATTTATAAACTGAAGGTATGTAGAGGAAATACAGATCTCCTGAGAATTTTCTGTTGGATCACGCTGTTCCTGCCCCCTCCTGGGAAGCACTTGACAGAGACGTCCTCTAATCTTGGCAGGGACGCTCATGCTCCAGAAAGAGCTGAAAAAGGGTGGAACGCATTCAGTTCCTCTCAGATCTCCACCGCTAGCCCTGCCACGCATGTAACACATCATGCTGCTGTCGCTCCTGTCCAGGGGACGGGGCAGGGTCTGGCCTGCCATCGCAGAGTGGGCTGCCCAGTCCATGCAGCAAACCCACGCCACAGTCCTGCAAACCTGATCCGCACAGAATTCGGCTCTGTATATCAAGAAAAACAACTCCACATGCAAGAGCGATTGGCTAAGGAGTGTGAAGCTGCGCAGCCTGGGCTGTGCAAGCCTTTGGAAGATGGCCAGTCCCGTAGGGTCCCTCCCGAGCCTACTTAATTGCATGAAATAAGATGAAAAGACAGGCTAATGAGAAACCCCATCTGCCAGCCAGCTAAAATTAAGGCTGCCTTCTTCAGCAAAATGTGCTCAGATATCTGTATTCTTTTAATATCTCTTCATATGGCCGAACAGGTTTCAGACATGTAGCAGTGCCTGTCTCAGCTCTGATTTTTTCCTTCATTTTCCTAGCTTGCCCCTGAACAGCAGGGTAAGTGGAAAAAATTGGCTGAAGGGTTCTGTTTCAGCATGAACTTATTTAAGAGAACATCAGCTAATAAACGCTGTGGTCCAACCTGCTTATTATTACATTATATTACGTGATTCAGTGATTCATGATATCAAATTGGTTACGGATGTGATATAGCAGGTGGTCTCATGGCACTGTTGAACTTCCTAGAAGAAACTAGGAAAGAAGTGCCAAAAAAGAAAATTCTCAGAACAACCCTAAGGGTATTTATGTAGGGAAAGGATGTATAAGGAAAGGTCTTTTATTTTACTCAGTCTGCGCTATACTCCCATGCAACTTCTGTGCCCCTAAGTTGCTTACTTGTTTAATTTACCTTACTAATTGCTCTACTGATGTTCCGGGAAAGATATTTCTTGCTGCAAAGGATTGACAACCAAATGCCCATATCCTGAAGGCTTCAGCGTGAGGATGGAGTCAGGCAGCGGCTGATTTGTATGCATACTACGGCTCTCTCTGAATGCATACACCACCACCACCACCACCAACAAAAGGCTGCATCAGGGCGTAGGGACTCAGGCATATCATTTGCAAGAAGGACGCAACATATTATGCTAGATCCTGACATGTGCCTAGGCTTGCCACCTACGTAGCTGGATAGTGATCTAAGCTGGAGTCATTATTGGGCATACATCATTTGTCTTTCTGTTAAAGTCAAGCCCAGCTGATGAATAGAGTGGCATCTTCATCGTCCTTTAACCATCCATTGTTGAAAGTCAGGAATCACTTCAGTAAGTCAGCAAAAGTTATAGCAGTGTATAATCACGGACAAGAGAGGAGAATCTATAAAACCTTAGAAACAAATAATTACCAAACAACTCATAGTACTTGAAGATCACGCAAGTACAAATACTTAAAGCAAATTGCACACATCTTTGCAAAACATGTATTGATTTTTACCATGCCAATTGAGAAATAAATGTCTAATAACTTTTTCATGGATTAAGACTGAGGGAAAATGTATTTTTTCTCTCTCCAGAACCTATTATTCAAACGAAGTAGTATAAGTTAATCAATCTTGCAGGGTAGCTGCTTTATTGGAATTCATCTTTATTTTTCCATACAGCAATGCAAAAAGAGTCAGGTATGGCAAGAATAAAATTACACTGATCTATTTTTAAACTGAAATTATTTTAGGGGCAGAGTTTTGGAGGTTTTGGTGCTTCTCTTTCAGAATACAAACTTTCTGAAGAGTGAAAAGGTTTCTTTGGAAGTGATTAAGCCCAATTACTAACTGCAGACCTTACATCAAAGGTTTTATCAAGTCTGGTGAATGACTGAAGTGATGAATGAGTATGTATGAATGAATAGTGAATGACATATCTGCCTGCCCAAGCAGTACAAATTTCCCTTAAACATTTGATTTCACTATGTCGCAAAGCAGGATCAGAAGCGGGAAGGGACTTTTGAGTCAGGGAAAACTGCTGACTTCCCAGATTTTGTCTGGGCTAATGCATTTGTTCCCCTCCCTTTGCCCCAGGATGGATTGGTGCAAATAAACCCCCCTACACTAATAAAAGGAATTCAGCTTTTCAAAGGGGCTGTGCATGGTGAGGGGAGAAGAAATGGCCCTCGCTGCTGCAGATGGAGAGGAACGCTAAAAAAAAAAAAAAAAAAAAAAAAGACCCACTTAAAAATTAAAGCTGAGATTAAAGTGAAGAACACTGGTACAGCTGAAAGAGCCTGCACAATATGATAAGAGCATGTTTTTAAGGAGTTGTCATTTTTCTGAAAATTAGTTTTGGATCCTCATCAGTGTATTCAGGAGAAAAATATTACTCTAACGTCTACAGAACAGAGATAAAAAGGAGATCTACTGAAGGAGAAATAATGAATTTACACTTTTAACATTCATTCTGAGGTGCAGAAGATACATTACTCTACATTATGCCTACATTAGACTTAAATAAATTTCATTATGAAAACAAGATTAGAGGAGAGCAGTGTAATTTGAAAACATCCAGTACTTATATGCTTGCTTAAAATAAAGAGCTTTCAGGGCAGTAATACATGGCTATACTTTTGGATAACCACATATAAAATGTATATTAAAACGATGTAAAGGGACAGCATTAAATATACACCAGCAGGAGGATTCAGGGCTGTCTTTATCTCCTACTGTCCACACCTCTGCTGTACTACTCCAGCGTCCCTGGGGTTTCCGGGCTCTTTGCAGTCCCACTGCCTCCTGGGGAACAGGGAAGGTGAAGCCCAAAGCCCCCACTGCCTGCCCTGCTTCTCTGGGCTCAAATCACAGCGTGAGTTAAAGGGAGCATTTGGTGACGTCCAACTACATAGCTTGGCAGAATGTTGCTCTTATCTCATACATGGTGATATTAAAGGCATTTTTATTGCAAACGGCTGTCCCACTCTTCGGTGTGTACTGTGAAAGCGTGTGCTTTTTTACAAAAATGCTGATAAAGTCAGTGGAGGTAGCGTACCATCCCATTTATTGGGCAAAAAAAAAAAAGGTGATACCTAGGAAAACATTTAGTGAAGTGACAGATGTTGTGATTGTAGAGTACACACCATCAGAGAAACGATGCGCTATCATTCTGTGCTCAGTGCTCTTACCGTGTGCATACAGTGCTCAGTACTCATACAGTACTCATCAATAATTTTTATTACACCAGGGCTCATCCACCCACAATAATAGAACCCTTTTCAGCCAAAATAATGAGCAGCCACAACTGTTCACGTATAGATAATCTCATAATGCAAATACCCAGCCATTTTCTTTTCCCAAAATGTGTTGCTTTGCAAAATTAATTCACATTCTTATTATGCAAAGTCACTTGGTATCAGTGTTGCAAAAAGTTGTCTGCTTTCTGGTTGAGATCCTTGCTTACTAAAAAATATTTGGAATCACATGGAAAACACCTTCCATAGGAAGAGATTTTCAGAAATGTTTGTTAACTTTTTAGCTAATTTGTAGTAGCCATTTTATATAACCTTTGTATGTAAGCAGGATGGAAAATGAAACCTGTGGAATGTTACAAATCTTGGATAATTAGTGGAATGGACAACCAGCCATTACTTAAGTACCAGGAAAGGGAAAGGGCAGAAGCTGGGCTGGAGCAGGGAAGGACCCAGCAGTGCCAGGGCAGGGTGTACTCCAACGCTGGAGATGGGGATGCGTGTCCTCATGGGGTGAGGAGGGGTCCCAGATGTGGGGAGGGGTGACAAAGGTGTCCCCTGCTCTGATGACCTGCCAGACTCCTGCAGAAACTCTTTCTTTATATATATATATATATATTTATATTTATATATATAAAACACCTATCACCATGAGAGGAACTGTCACAGATGAGCCTGCTCAGCTTTTGTAATTAATGGGCTTTTACGGGACCTAAGTACAACTCTAAACTTTTAAGTTTATATGTGTGCATCTTTCAAGTGCAGTAAATTCAGCATGCTAAAGCCAGATCTTGTTTAACGAAATGCAAATTCTTATTTCCTCCAGTTTTATTCAGGGAAATCCTGGTTAGGAACACAGCAAAACTTAGCGCTTCAGAGCGACAGCAGAAAATAATCTTGAATGAAGAAATAAAAATGAATTGCACTTTAATAAAAATTAAGCAACATCCTGTTTCAGCAAGATATGAAGGGGGTGTATATTTGCATTAAGTACTGAGCTGCCTCAGGACCATGAGGAGACTAATTCTGTGTGAAGAGGACATGCTTCAAAGGGATGCGTTCCTAGTGTCCTCCTTTATGTCACTGTGAATCTGAACCGATAATTAAATGTATTTTTCTATATGAGAAGCTTCAAACCAAGTTTTTCCTTTGCTAATATTTTTACTTTTTCTTCCTTGGCTCCTCTTTTGCTGTGCTGCTCCTCTTGTCTGAAGGTGATAACTGGAAGAGTAACAGTATGATGCTGGAGTAAAATGCCAGTGTAATATTATCTGAGTTCATCTGGCTTAGGAGCTTCAAGCTGATCAAAACCTTTAAAAATAATTTGATTGGGACAATCTATAATAAAATTTGCAAGCTGTGATCTAGGCATCTCATGGGAGAAAACCTGTGCTCCAGCAGGACAGGAGTGGGAGGTGCGGAGTGGTGCCACCGGAAGGATGCACAAAGTGGCTCTGGGTAGGTTCTGCTGCGACCTACTTACAGCTCCTCCAGTGTGATGCTTGGTGCATGAGTTGTGACATGCCAAAGAGTAAAATTACATGACAGCAGTAGATCTTAAGCTCTCACTGAATAATTTAACGATGAAAAAATGAAATCAACCTTCTTCTCCTGGAAGTCTATAGTGAGGAGAGAAAGTGGTGCAAGAGAGAGGGGAGAGGAAAAAACCAGGTTTGAGAAAACCCAAGCCGCTATTTGAGGAATTTGAAGTATGTAGAAGAGGTTATTTTTATAGTCTATTTAAGTTTCCAGAATCTTTCAGTCAATTACTGATACACTGTCATTTTCAGAACAAGAAAATTTCAAATATGACTTTTTAACAATTTTGGCTACACTAAAGCATTTTATTTTCACTGCCAACTCCACAAGTTGCACAAGAGACAAGAGTGGCACAACAAGCACCACTCTGAGTGCAGCAGTATCAAAAAAAAAAAAGTATTTTGGTGTTTAAGGAGTCAAAATGAAAATCAGCTCAATCCTTTCTTTCCATGCCAAAAGGAATGTGCACGTTTATATACATCTAAAGCTATAATGGTAAAAGACTTTGTCTGAAGACAGTACATCAGAGAAATTAACTGAATGTTCTTCTTATCTAATACACATGGCATGATGTAGGTGGCTTACTAGAAAAGCAAACTGAATTCATTCTAAGATACAGAATGGCCACCAATGGCATGGTGAAAGCCTGGAGGCTGGTTTAGACAGACGCTGCACCCTCCTGCAGTCACCAGTCCAATAAAACCCTGTTTTGACATGGAAAATTCTCATAAGCTGCAGGAACCACATTTTGGTTCAAAGTGTGTCAAAGTCATCCAGACTCACATAACCCCCTTTTTCTTGCTAAAAGCCTGTTTTCACCCAATGGCCCTTCCGTCTGATGTTACTGTCTAATGGGTGTCTGCCCTGCCGTATTCTTTTTCCTATGGAAAGATGAGGACAAAATGATGCTGCACACAGACATCCACACTGCATGCTGTGTGTGCTTGGTGCTGCCTCAGCTACCCAACACAGTCCCTCTTTCCAAAATCTGATCCGGACAGCATCCTGCTTTCTGACAGCCAGGGGCTGAGCCAGGGTTCAGCAGGAGGGGAAGGAGCATCAGAGCAGCACTGTGCTTGGGCATGAACAAGTGACCCAACTCTAACAGCTCCATAGCTTTTTAAAACTTGAGAAAGGTCTCGAATTAAGCTTGGGCTAAAAGAGGGCTTTTCCAGTCTGGGTCTTCCGTGAGCCAGGATAAATATGGGTGACAAATAAGAAAATCTTATAAAAAATTCCATTTTTGGGGTACTTGATGCAAAGTGTTTATAAAGAGCCCATTATCCCAAATCTACTTATAAAATATACTCGTGTGGCTGTGCGGCTGTGCGCTCCACCCCCCCCACCCCCCCCCCCCAGCCTTTTCCCATAATCCTGCTCAAGCGATAACCACTGGTAGTGATTACGATGGATGCATCTGGTCATGATGGATGCTTCCAGCTCAAAGTGGATTCAGGGGAGACAGATAACAACACAATAGCCAAGGGCTAATTTATGGCAATGCACCCATCTAACCACAGTGCTGGTCAATGTCCAACACAAGCCAAATTTGGAAGAAATTAACATCTGCAGTCGCTATGTAAATATGACTGTGAGCCGATCATCTTACCCCCATCAATAGTGAGCAGCCCAAGAGCCCTTGGAGCTCTCCTGCGTGGCAGTGGGCAACATGCCAGGATCTCCCCTTGGGCAGGGACACCTCTCCAGGTTACTCCTTGACATTGAGAGATTCCTTGCTGCAACAAATCCTCAGTAAGTGGCTAGAAGCATGCTAAACTTTGAAATCTTAGCTAAGTGATATAAAGGATTGATTGTGCATAAATAATCCTTTAGACATAAACTATTGATCGAGACTGGGACTAGGATTGGATCCAGCCACACCCAGACTGCTCTCTGAGGAAGGAGATTAGAAAGTAAGGGGGTCCTCTCTGAACCTCATGACTCAACGGGAGGGTGTCCCTGACAGCTTTGTCTGGCCCTGTCCTCTACGCAGTAAATAACCAAGTGTACCTTGCCATCGACTCTTGTTAAACCACTGTCACATTTACCATTGAACCTTGTGAACTCACTGGTTTGTATCAATACACTGTATTTTTGCCTTCCTCTCACGCCATCTGCGACATCATGGCATGATGAACAAATACAGAAGATCATGAAAATTACCGAAATGTGAGAAACTTCGGAAAGTCCCAAAGAAATGAAAGAAGGGTGTGACTGCAATAACTGTTTCGGTCAGCTCTTGTAAGTGCACTGGCAAATAGGCAGTTGCCAATATTTATGATATTGCTCTATCTCTTTCTTATTCTTTTGGGCAAGCCTACCTATCATTTTAGCCTGACACCAGCCATAAAGCCCCAAAATCTGTGTGAAACTGAAAATCACTGCAGCCAGCTCTATTTATTATCGCTGCTTGTTAACAAATCACCTGCTTGATGCTTTGATTCACTGCCTTTGTAGGCACTGAGTATGGATTGACTGGTTTGCAATTCCCTTGGTCCCTCTTTTTAAAAATAAATACTCTTGTTCCTTTCCTAGTCCTCTGGGACACCCGTGAGCTCTTGAAGATAATCATGAACGTAAGTGATTGCTTCCCCGAGTTCCCCAGGTTTGCCTGGGTAAATGTCACAAGCCTTCCTGCCTTTGATTAACATCTCATTTAATTTAAATATTTATTGATCTTTTATCTCCCTATTTTGAGATGAGTTCTTACCGTCTTGCTGTAAAGATGTGACTCTGACCTCCAGCAGAGCAGGTGGTCAAAGTCATGTAAAACCACATATATGTGAACGTATCCTCTCACCATTTCTGAAATTCATGCTGTTGTATGATAAACAGGTGCTACGATTTTTCTGACGAGAGATTAGAAGGTCGTTGATATCATGTCAGTTAAGCTCAATTACATTTTAAATTCCCTGAATGTTACAAATACCTTTTCTCATTTCAACAACTCTTCAATTAAACATAAAATATGATCTTTTAGGCAGTACTTTCCAAACGTTCAAATGTGGCTGTTATTTCATTTCAGCTATCTCATCCATGTGTGATGCAGAATTCATGTTCAACAGTGTTTCCAGAAGAGGTTTCCAACCTTTTTTCCCTCCCATTACACATTAAGTTAGGAAGTTACTGTTGCACTGTTGTAAATAGCTTGGTTTTACTTCATTTTAAGAAAGAAATGGATGTAATACACTTTGGTATTTATGCAAGGATTATCTAACAAGCAAAAGAATTAATTTTTCTATGCAGGCTTTTAGCTTATGACTGTTAGACAGCTAAATGGAAGGAGTTCCATCAGGTAGGTAAGCTGAGTGAGTAATTTGCAGTGAGTTTTTGCCTTGATGACTTTACCTTTATTCGCTTCAAGGAACGTCTTCAGACAAACTACAGATTTCATAAGTGTCCAGAATGAGCACAGATGCTAAGTGCGTGCTTAGCTTTAATTGTGTTAGTAGCTGGGTGGCATTTACCAGCCCAGATGTCTCTTTGATGTCTTTCTACTGTAGCCTAAAAGTATCCTTGGTCCTTGGCCCTTAAGGCAGAAACAGAAAAATATTATGGCCAAATCCTGATTATTAGTTGCATACATTTGCACGAAGGATTTTCCTATGTACTGCTCAATTAATTCTAAAGATATTTTAATTAATAAGGATTAAAAAAAATTATTATCTACATATGTAGATACATAAATATATACGCACATATATGAAGCAACAGCGGAAGTGAGAAGGGATCTTGACCCATAGAACTTCAATTGCCAAAGTACTAGGAGATGAAAATAATTAATATCTAAAATATACATGGGCTGACAAAAGCTGAGCTAAATGTAATGAATAATATAATGATATAAATAATAGAAATAATATAAATAATACAGTATAATAGTATAAATTTTATAAATAATATAAATCACGTAAATATAAATAATGTAGTAGGGTAAATGGTATAAAGAAATTAGAGTAGCAGGGTATTTTTTCTTGCATTTAGTAGCAAAACCCCTGTATCTGAAATACATAAGAAAGCTTTCTTAGAAAAAGACCATTTTCCTTTCCTCCTGCCCACAGCCCTGTGAACTGTCGGGCCAGTCCGCTCCATGCAGGCGTTTCCCACCCCAGAAGAGCCAGGGCAGCTCTCTTGGGGGGCTGGGGGGTGCACCTGGGTACCTGCTGCCCATAACACCCCCCCTCCCTGTGCTGCCCCATCGTGGGGATGCCGGGGCTCCCGGGCAGCCCTGGGCACTGCACCAGGGCGGCGTCTTGGGGAGGCAGACAAGGATGTGAAAACATCTGTATGTTACCCAGAATGACTGTCCCTGTTCAGGGGTGCCGCTGTGTTAGTGCTGGTGTTTCACCACCTTGCAGGACACAGAATAGAGCAGTAGGTGTTTATAGGTTTGAAGCTGTATTTAGTTGCCTGGTTATTGAGTCTTACCCTTCGGAACCAGGAAATATCAAGGAACAGTATTATTTTCTTGCCAAATAGGCAATATATTTTGGAGGCTAGGCTGTGTTTTCAATGCTGTTGGGAAGAAATAGTTCTTTGACAGTTGTATTAAAAATGGTGGCTAGTGCAGCTCCTCCAGGATACGAATATTGTGGGGTTAGGCTGAAGGAAAAGAGTAGGTGAGGATAAGCGCTCAAATTCGTCACACATTTTCAATGTCAAAATTCTTCTTTGGCTTTGTACAGGGACCTTTAGTATTTTTTTGTTTTATTACAATCATCTGGTTTTTTTCTTTCTTTTATGCCAGCAAATACTAAGGGGTGAAAACTTTTCCCATCATTCAGTTGACAAAGCTTTTTATATTTGTTAGACACTTATAATACAGTGCTATCTCTTAACAAATAGGGGGATTTTGAAACCCAAATTACATGTCCAGGAGAAGCATCCAGTACTGCGTTACCCTAACACTGAAAGTACAATTTTGCTTCATACTCATTGATGCTTTAATTATCAAGAATCACTAATGTAAGATCTGCATGAGTGAGGTCAGTGTTATGGTCCTTGCCTCTCCAGATAATTTTTCTTGTCATATCTATGAGAATGTAAATGGCCACAGCTCCAGATCAAAGCAGTGTTACAAGAGCATTTTTCTTCCCCCTCTCTGAGAGTTAAAAATATAAGAAAACTTGTTGTTTCCTTCTAAGAGAAAGAGCATTTCCCATCTCTGCTCCTTCCACCTGTGCAATTGCACTCCCGCAGACCTAGCACTCGAGGGGTCCCTCTGCAGGGCACATCCAAGGGGTAACGGGTAATGCCGCTTGGCTCTTCACTGGGGCAAGCCATGGTGGAAGATGACCTCTTCAGTTACACATTGCTGTCACTTTAACCATTTTTGTCCTTTCCTGTTGGTATTTAAATGCATTGTTTTGACTTAGCATCAATACCTTTCTCCTTTGTTCTAGGCTGAGACCTGCTATCTGATGAACAATACTGAACCAGGTTGTCCAGCACGGCTGCACAGGCACCGTTCTCGCAGATACCCAGACCTCAACAGAGGCAGCCCCCAGTGCCCAGGTCCAGCTGGACCAGTTGGGAGGTTGGGCTGGGGACCTTGGGACACCCTGTCCCACGTGAGCTCTACTGTGATTCTGTATCCACCTGCCCAGCGTCCAGCTCAAGGGCCATGGGCAGTGGATGCATGGTTGGTCAAGGAAATGTTAGAGGTCACTGCCAGAAAAGACTTCTCAAGCCTAGAAAAGGCTGCTAATATCAACAGAGGAAAGCATAATCCATAAATGCCAGTGGACATGACTGACCAAGGTCAGTTTGGGGTGATATACCCAGTTTTCTGTTTCATTACAGCACTCTGACCACTATGCCTTCTTTGCAGCTACCATCTGAAAAGATGCAGCCTTAAGACCCTAGAGGAATTATTGCATATACAACTTCATTTGTATTTAGGCGGGTACCATATGTCTTATTGATTTGGTAGTGTAGCTGTTTCCAATAAATCACATTTATTCAGACAAAAATAGGAAATTAAATGTCAATAGCTGCAAGTGGGAGTGCTGGCAGGAAGAAACAAACCTTAGAAGTGCATGGTTCAAGAACCTGTGCAAATCTGATCTGAAAATGGAGTGGAAGCACAGTGTCATTTCAGTGCTCCTTTTAACACTGCAACAGCAACAGGCAGCGATTACTTTTGGCATTTTCCTGCATAATGATGTATTGGTGATAAAACATTGAAGTAAATACCTTATGAGGTTTTATTTTTTTTGAGAGAGAAATTATTAAAGCACCAGGGAGCTTTTGCTGATTTTCCTTTAAGAGGACAAACAAAAGTGATAATAGAGCATGCCTTTTTAAACAGGAAGCCTATTCTTGGCTTATTTGACCAGTACAAAACCAGGATCCTCCACAGCAATTTTAGTTTCCATGACACATAAAGGGTAATAATTTTGAAAATAGGTCACACATAATGATATGAATATGGAAAAGAAAACCGCCACCATCAAACAAACAAACAAAAAAATCATTATCCACGCTCTACCAAAGGGAAGTAAACAAGCAGGTATCTTAATCATGCTGTATGGAGATTTACAGCAATTAGCACTTACCATTTTCCATCTCTTCTGTCAAATCTGCTCTCCATTGCACGGACGTCCATTGCTTAAATCTGGTGTCTTTTACCCCGATCTCACATTTCCAAAGCTCCATTATTTTCACTGCAGTTAATCTGGATTTATGATCCTGTATCTGAAAAGTAAATAGATGGTAGATCTTATTTATTATTGAAGATACAGCAGGATCTTTTGAGATGAAAAATGATAAATAGTCAACACATCTAACATGTAAGCTGTATTTGCACCAGAAATCTAGCTGGAAAAGCTCTTTTCATTCCAGCCAAATGGCATGAAGATGCAATGACATTTTTCTATCTGCAAATTCTGAACATCAACCTCCCAGGCAGAAGGGTTACCACTAAATTTCATTTGAAAAATGAACAAATGAACCAAATAATTCAGAGAATAATTTCAAAAGGACCATTGCATTCACGAGAAGTGACCCCAGATGATATATAAAGCAAAGAGGTGAAAGTCATTGATTATACTATTCACTGTGAATTATCCACATATATACTGTACTAATAAAAATAACAGCTTTCATCCAATTTAAGACTTAAAAAGGATGATAACAGTTTTTCAGTCTGTTTTTTCTTTATCAGAGACCATGGAGTTTCACTTAGGACACTTTTCTGTACACAGTTTTGATGTATAATGTTTTACATGTTACCTGATGCTGAGCACTGGAGATTTGATAGAGTACTGCAGATTTCTCCAGATGTGTAATCAAGTGGGTTATTTTCAGTGCTAGCCCTTCTTAGATTAATTTGATGGCCTTGTACTGATTTTTTTTCTGCATAGATTTCTCATACACGTTTGTTGTTGAATATGTAGTTTTTCCAAACAATGTCAAAAAGGGAAAGCAAGAGCATAGATCTCTGTTGGCAATTTTTCTAAGCTTTGCTTGAAACAACCAAATATAGCAACGTAAATTTACTTAGGTGCTGTACTCAAGAGTGAAATTTCAAGTGTGGCCAACAGTGATTTGGGATATGACTTGTTTTTCTGCTTCATATTCTTGCTGCTTCAAAAGCGGCAGAACTGGAAAGCAAGCTGTGCCTGAAATAGTTCTTTCTCTTGCCTAGCATACAGAAAAATTAAATCAAGCTCGGGAAAGAGTTTAAGTTAATATTATAATACATTTTAAAATATCTCTCAAACCTTTAAACATTCACTGAGAGCAATATTACTCTATTGCCATGGCAGAGTCTTCTTTCCATTAAAACCCTTGACAAGATTCCCTCTGATTTCAGCAGAAACAGCAAGAGCAGGGTAAGTCCTTTAGCACACTCTTTTTAGTTGTCTCAGGCATTAAATGCCTGGAATCAAAATAACTTGGTGGTTAAGGGTACAGCCACACAGGCTTCACCACGATACTGCATGTTTCCAACTAGAGCCGAATTCAGCCTTCCTGCGTGCCAGTGCTCCGCTGCCGACTGCACGCCGCTGTGTGAAAGGAAAACCACCCCTGCTCAGCTCCGCATCCATGGGCTTTGCTTCCCAAAGCACCCCTGGGTGTAGGGAGACCTGATGGTCAGGGCAAAGCCAGCCTGCAGCTGGCTCGGTTTGTTTGCTATTATAAAAGCAATGCAATTTCTATTTTATTATTGTTTTCCACATAAGTGCAAGTATCCTCCATGGTAAAGAACACACTTTTTTTTTTCCTTAAATTCCCATAACAGTACTACTGCATTTTAATAAAATCATGATGAATACTGGTGTTCTTAGACCCCATAATTCCCAGACACATGTTTCTGTGTTCAGCTGAGTCAAAAAATAAAATAAAAGTCCAAACCAAATGTGCCCCCAGCCCCAAATCCCAGAACACCAAGCTCCAGAGAAGGCAATTTAAAATGATAACAGTGCTCCACCTAGACAGACACATTTTCTAATTCAGACCAACAAAAGGTTCTTTTCTGGTTTGTTTAGATGCTATAATTGTAGAAGTCACTGGCAAATTAAGCATAAAAGTGCAGAGGTGTGGGGAGAAGTCTTTATATTGGAGAAATACTGTGATAAGTGATCTACTTGAAGTGCAGTCTGTTTTTTTTTTTATTAGAGTATTTACCATTAACTTTATCCCAAGTGGCCAATTACCATTCTTTTTATGTCCTTTTATTGTGAGATTCAGGGAACACTCTGCAAACAAACCCCTTCTGATATTCCTCAGCAATTATTTCTGTGATTATATGCCTCTCTCTTCTTCCCTGTTTGCAATGCCTGCCGAGCCTCAGGGAGGCAGAGCTGTTGCTTCCCAGAGCACCCCCAGCCAGCTCAGGCTGTTGCATGTCCCCCAACAGTAGCACCAGTGTTACATCAATATGCTCTGGAGGTAGCAGTGGAGCTGCCAGTCTCCTGGGGAGTGGCTCTGCTCAACATTGACCATGTTCTGAAGCAGGCAGAAGCCCATCATTTCCACTAGATAAGCCCAGCCTGAATCTGCTCCAGCTGGAGCGCGCTAAGCCCAGACCAGGGCAAGTCGTTCTGTGCCTCCCTGCCTCCAGCTGAGAGCGCCTTCCCAGATTGGAGCTATGGAAGCTTTTTTCACCTGTTCTCTTCCCCCTGATGTTGTCACCTAGAGGTGGGACAGTCCTAGCTAGAGGTTCAAGGTATGTGACACATCCTCCCTCCCTAGGTCAGTTGCTGTCAACTCAATGGTGGGTGTTACTGGAGTCTTAAGGGCTAAGAAAAAGGTTTTGGTATTAGCAGCAATGCACTATGGAGCAAGGAAAATCTGTAAGACTTTTAAAAACTTGTCTGATACATAGCAAATTTAAAAAAAACCCCAACTTTTACTTAGTGCTAGCTTGACCTTTCTGCTTGGCTAAACTGCTGGTTTAATCTATATGTAAGTTGCTATTTCAGTGTGCATCTGGATGAGCAGTGTTCTGAAACAGCACAAGTGCCTTCATCTGAGAAAAGTCCACAGTGTCCTCAAGCAGGTGTTGGACCGCAGAGCGAGACGGGATGTTGAATGTTAGAGGGAAGGAAATAAAAAAGCTAAGTGTGGTATCAGCAAAGATATTCATCTTCAAGGCACCATGTATTTGTACTTGGTAAATAGATATTATGTGTTAGTAGTCATTGCATTACAAAACCCTTGCAGCAGCTTCATTATTGCTTTTTATTTTGCTGATTGCACATTAACTGTCTCTATTCAACCACCTGGATGTCTGGGCGCTCGCTCATTCTGCCTGCAAGAATGGGTGTGGGGGTTAAAGAAGGAAGGGTGCCAAGATCCTTGGAGTGGGTTCTTGACCATGATAGACGCGTTCAATAAAGTGGCTCAGCCTGTTGAAATGACCTCTTTCCCCCAATCCATCTGCTAATAAAGTTAAACTACATCACACCTACATTCAGGAAATCATTTTACAGGAATGTTTTGATGTTTCAGTCTTCCACAGAAAGCGAGTAGAAGGCTCAGGCTTGGGATGCTCTCACAGCTGATGCAGCTAGCTGCGTTATTCATTTTTTATGAAGATGATCATGATTATCAGAGGGATATATCATTTTTAGCAGTTCGGCCTGTACAGTCCCCAAAGAAATGAGCTACACAGGGCTGTGAGATAATGTGTGTTAGAGAACATTTATCTGAAATTTGTGTTCTTGTGAAAAGCTAAACTGCAAAATACAGGAGAGCAGCAGGAAAGCACCTTACTTTAACTGCCCTAGCTTAAATATGAATGGCTTAAATAAGCATGTTCAAGAGCTGGTTTGGCAAATCCATTCTGACGTCCCTTATTCTAGATTTATATATCTTATTTTTTGGTTCCACATTTTGACCTTGGTGGCAATGTGTTGTGCATAAATGCTATGTAAAGACAAATGCATATATACCTAAAGACAAATATAAAGTGTTACAGCTGTTTGTTAGTCTGCTATAGCTTTTGATACAGAGTTTATCAACTGCTCTTCTTACCTTTTTATTTATATTATCTTAGAAAAAAGATTTTTTTATTAACCAGGACTCCAACATAGACAAAAAAGTGCCCATCTTAAAAAAACCAAACCAAACCCAACCAAACCAAAATAAAAACCCCAACAAAACCAACAAAAAATCCCAATCTTGCATATCTCCATAGTTACCTGACCAAAAAAAATCATCATGTACTCAGTAAGACTCAGTTACTGATGAGGAGGTGACAGTATATTAAGAGATACCTTGTGTTTTTAGTATACTCTTATGAACTATTCATGTTCAAAACAAAAAATATGAAGAGTGATAAAATATATACATGAAAGCCTTTTCTGTTATGAAGTATTCAGCTTTTAAGAAGTATGCCTGCAATTTCACGTGCTCACAGATTGCGGGAGGTCTATTACTTACAACAGCAAATGGAATTTAAAAAACATGCCAGAAGAAAACATGTCCTTTGCAGTCTCTTGTTTTAAAATGATCAATTACTAAACCACATTTCAAATTTGTTAACCTATTTTATTGTTGTCTTTAAAAGCTCTTGAAAGTGGACCAAGAGAAGTAACGCACATGTTCGCATCTGCACCCTCCAAGGGTGACTTTGCCAAAGCTCAGGGAAAGGCTTCTAAGGCGGATAAATCCCTGCAAGCTGTCAAATTCATTAGCACAGTTAATCTTCATCATATTTCTGTGTAGACAGAGAAAGTAAGTAACAAGTATAACAATTATATCATCAAGTCTTTAGCATGTTCTTGCATTTTGAGGTGCAGGAGCCAGCAGCTGCTTGTCCTGAGGCAGGAACTGCAGGTACCCAGGGCAGGGAAAGCACCTGGGGGAAATGGTCTGTAAGGGTGCGTGTTGTTTGCTGCCTGCGACTGATACCTGTTGTATGCATAGGCTTCATATTCCAGTGCTCATATGTGGTGAGACAATGCTGCCCATGTTGACCCTTCTTTGGGTTTTCTCCCATGGTAAGTCCACCTCCCCGTTTTGGCATGCCCTCCTGTGATGGGTGAACCTTGGCTGGATGCCAGGTGCCCACCAAAGCCGCTCTATCACCTCCCTCCTCAGCTGGAGAGGAGAGAGAAAAATACATCGAAAGGCTCACGGGTCAAGATAAGGACAGGGAGAGGTCATTTTGCCAGTTACCTTCATGGGCAAAACAGACTCAACTTGGTGAAATTAGTTTAATTTATTACCATGAAAATCAGAGTAGGAGAGAATAAAAAACCCTGAATCTTAAGCCACCTTCCCCCCACCTTTCCCTTCTTCCCGGGCTTAACTTTCCTCCTCGTTTTCTCTACCTCCTCCCCCTGCCCCAGTGGCACAGGGGGACGGGAATGAGGGTTAGGGTCAGTTCATCACACGTTGTCTCTGCCGCTCCTTCCTCCTTGGGGGGAGGATTCCTCATGCTCTTCCTCTGCTGCAGCATGGGGTCCCTCCCATGGCAGATAGTCCTCCATGAACTTCTCCAGTGTGAGTCCTTCCCACAGGCTTCAGTTCTTCATGAACTGCTGCAGCATGGGTCCATCCTTCTCATGGAATGCAGTCCTTCAGGAACAGACTGCTCCAGCGTGGGTCCCCCACGGGGTCACAAGCCCTGCCAGCAAACCTGCTCCAGCACGGGCTTTCCCCAGGGTCACAACCTCCTTCAGGCACCCCCTGCTCCCTCGTGGACCTCCATGGGCTGCAGGGGGACAGCCTGCCTCACCATGGTCTTCACCACAGGCTGCAGGGGAATCTCTGTTCCGGCACCTGGACCACCTCCTGCCCCTCCTTCTGCACTGACCTGGGTGTCTGCAGGGCTGTTTTCTCTCACATCCTCTCACTTCTCTCTCTCCAGCTACTGTTCTGCAGCAGCCTTTTTTTTTTTTTTTTCCTTCTTAAATATGTCATCCCAGAGGTGCTACCACCATTGCTGATGGGCTTGGCCTTGGCCAGCAGCAGGTCTGCTTTGGAGCTGGCTGGCATTGGCTCTATTGGACATGGGGGAAGCTTCCAGCAGCTTCTCACAGAAGCCACCCCCGTAGCCTCCCCGCTACCAAAACCTCGCCATGCAAACCCAATATGCCTCTGCAGAGGTCCATCTGTCCAACTTATAACAAGTTTTAGGGTCAAATCAAGTAGGGATGTTTTGGAGACTACTCAAGAAAAAAGGAAACAAATGCCTATTTAGCCTGGGGACCCAAGTGGATGAGTCTAAAAGCTTTTAACTTTTTTTTTTTTTGTCTCTTACCAGCATTAATTATTTAAAGCAGCTGAAGCTCCTGACCTCCTTCTCTCTGGCTACAGGGCCAGTGAGTAGTCTGCCTTCATCCCAAAGGGATGTAGACTGTTGCATGGATAACCAGGTACCTACACACAAGTCTATTTATACAGCTGATCTGGTCAGAGCATGTCCTTCTCTGATCAGGTACCTCTTACACTACCCACCTGTTTACTTCAACTAACTGTCCAAACACGTATTTTAGGACCTTGTAGCACAAGAAAATTAGTAATGCATCTTTCCATCAGCAAACAGCAGCTGCAAGCACCACGTTGTCTGTCCAGAGCCTCTTCAGTTTTTAGTTTTTCATCTTGTGGCTAAGGGAAATCTCTGATCTTGTCTCCATTATAAATAAATTCAAAGTGACTTTACATAATAATACTAAAAACCCAGATTTTTTTTTCTTTTTTTTTTTTGTGGGGTGGTGGTGGGGAGGGGCAATAATTAGGGGAGCAACTGGAGTGTAGAAACCCTGGAGGCTGCACCAGCAAGGAGGAGCTTCTGAAGCTGTTGCTCTCCACCTCTCTCCAGGAGTGTAGACTCTGCCAGCATTACTGCTGCTTCTGGCCCTGGTGGCCACAGGAGCACCCTGAGTCCCCATGGTCCTGCTTTCAACCTTCTGGGGCAGGGACAGGGTGCTGGTGCCACTGTGCCCCAAAGATGCAGCGGTGCTGGTGGGCCAGCAGCCCACCCCAGGGATGTCTCCTCGATGCCACCCCATGCCTGGCACCTGGTATGCCAGCTCTGAACATTTCTTAAGGTCCTTTCTGCAAGGTCCTGTCCCCTTCCTCCAGACCCAGCACTGTAAAATTTTTTGGGCCTTTGTAATGTACAGGCAGCTATAACAACCGAACGTGCCTCTTGTACAGACATCTCACATGAATTGGTTTGAAGTTCAGCTTCAGCTTTGAAGTGTAGCTGTATAACAAAGCCGTGTTCTTATTTGTATATCACAAACTTGCCGCAAACTTGGGGCGTTATCTCGGCTTCACAAAAACATAAACAGCAGCAAGTCAACGAATCTCTAACAAATCTGGATTCTCCTGAGCTGAACCTGAAATCTCGGTGCTGGAGCAGATTGTTTTCTGAAGTGTCTAACAGGTGAGGAAAGGTTTTTAAGGATGAGCAAAACCAAAAATTCACTTTAAGTTGAACAATCTTGGGGGGGAAGGGGTGTAGCTTGTATCCCCTTGTGAGGATGCTTTGTGGGACTGCAGGCCAACAGAGAGGATGTTTGAGGAGAAGGGAAGACCTCAAAGCAAAATGTCCTCAGAGGTTCCTGGGGGAGTACCTGAAAATTACCATGGTTCCCAGATCCCTGGCTGAGAAATCCTATATAACGTAATTGTAAACGAAGATGATTCTGCTTGTCCTCTTCTTCCTTACAGAAATAAATACAGAATTGGTCCTGCTGGAGAGCTTGTGAAGACAAAAAAAGAAACCATTCTCGGTTTAAGTGTTTTCAGAACGATTCCTCCAGAGCGCAGTGAATTGGCGTGGAGCCGTGGCGGCCTCGTCCCAGGGATGCTCCCGAGGACTCATACCAGGAACTCATCTTCTAAAGATTAGATTCCATTTCCCAGCAAAAAGCGTCCCATCTGCCACATCAAATTTTACTAACGGTGCTATTATGACTGTGAGCATCACTCTACATGCCCAGAATCCTGTTGTGAACTTCTTCTGCTTGATCTCCGGGCATGAGAGGATTTGCTACCTCTTTGGTCTCCATCGGCAGTCACGCTGCCAGCTCCCTGGGCGCCAAGACACCGCGCTCGCATTGCTATTCAGGGGGCCTGGGATTGCACTGCCTGCTACGGCAGTATAAAAGCACTTGTAGTTCTTCCTGCACGCACATCTAAAGCCTGGGAGAAAGGGTAAATGTCCATCGCTTATACGGTTTTGATTCCAGGCACACGTTTTCTGACTTCAATCCAAGTTTTTCTTCTTGGATCTTGCCTAAAAAGAAATCCCTGCTCTAATGTATCCACTGCTGGGGGAGGGGGGGCAGGGGAAGTGTTTTGACCGTTTTATTTTTTTTTTATACATTAGTGTCTCAGTGCTCTGGAAAAAGTAATGCTTTGCTGAAGTGTTCCTTACCCAATTATGGGACTGGGAAGCATGGCTCGACATCTTACGGTAGAAAATATGAAGGCAAATAATCAGCCATAAGAACTGCATGTGACCAGGGATGGGACCTAAACCTGCACCTGAATCACCTCCTTCGCCCTTTTCTGTGCACACCCCATAGCCTGTTGGGTGCTGGCCCTGCAGACCGTGGCTGTCTATAGATCAGAACTAAGCATACAGGGGGGCAGGGAGGGTATTCCTCAGCTGTGCTGAAGTCACCCCTGGTGGGATGATACTGTGGGACCAGCCAGCCCAGCCCCACCACCATCCACAGGGACTCCCACAGCTTGGGGCATAAAGTGGCAGAAATACTGCAGAAATCAGCAAATACTTGATGAGTCAGCTGGTTTTTCTGAACTGGTGTGTGTGTGAGGGAAGAACGATGCTGTGATTTCCCTTGGCATCACCTTTCCCCTCCAGGGAGATGCTTGCAGGGAAATGTTATTTGGGGTGGGGGCAAGCATCGCCTGTCAGACACACAGGGCTCAATTTTATGTGCTGTTGAAGTAGTAATTTGGAAGCATGCAGTCAGGTGCAGGCAGGACCTGGGTGAGGAGCACCATGGCTGGGACTGGGAATGGGGCAGCTGTTCATCGGAAGGGTCAGGAGGGTGCAGCAGACGTGGGGCTGCTCCTGGGGAGGTGCTTCCCCCAAAGCACTGCCTGCGCACAAGTCGCAACTTTCAAATGTAAACCTCTTTGCACTTATTTTTAATTACCAGTGCCTGAGAGCATATTATACCTTAGCTTGCTGCAAAAGGTAATTATCAATGGGAGGCCATTTTTAGTTATTGGAATTAAAAAATAAAAGTCATGTGAAATGTCTAAATATTGACTCTAATTTCCGCCTGTGACATTCAGAAGCCTTCTCTCCCGCCTCCAAGCAGAGGACTGTGATTTAAGATGCACATACAGCACAACTCTGGTAATTAAAAATGGTATTCCTGCTAGAGCTCTTGTAACTGAGAAATACTTAAAAGGGTCTAAATATCAGACTGAAGCTGTTGCATTATTTTCCTTCTCATGTTGGTGCTGAAAAATTGGCAAGCCATTAAAGGTAACAGGATGTTGTAGCAAAGCCAGTATCTATTGCTAGTTGAATCTATTGAAAAATAAAGCGTACATTAAATAGTTTTAACTTTATGCTAGAAAAAAATAATCTTTTTTTTTTTGGTAGTGTGAGAAAAATATTCATGGCTCAAATGTCGTCTTTACCCTTTTCCCCTGTTTTACTTAATCAACAATCCAATAGCTGTTGGTGGCATAAATGCCCCATAGAACAAAAGAGGAGTATGCAAATCTCCTACTGATCAATACTCTTACTGGAACAAAAATCTTTAAGCTTACAATCAATTTTAAAAGTTAAATCTGATCCCTTTAATTTGATGAAGAGACCTTTTCCCCTGTTTCATGCAGGTACCTTTTCCTTGTTTTCCAGTAGCAATTAATCAGCTCCAGGCACTCTCTTCTGAGGGGAACAGAGGGACCAATATGCAGACTGGACCCACTTCTTAAGGAAGTCTGCTGCCTCCCTGGGCCCAGGTTAAAGGTGTGAAGAGAAAGCTTCCTACTCTGGTACAGCCCTCTGATTACTATCCATTATTGATTTTTTAGGTAGGCAGTGATGAAGTTGCAACAAGTAGTCCAAGGGCAATCAAGAAAGACTTCAGGACCTTGGGATGACTGGTAAGGGATCAGAAGCACAAGCAGTGTTCTCCTCTATCCTTCCAGTTGCTGGGAATGATGAGAGAAGACACAGGAAGAGCCAGCAGCTCAATACCTGTTTTTTTGATCATGGGTTGGTTTACACAACACCAAGCCTGCTGGTGACAGAGAGGGTAAACCTGTCTCAAAGGGAGAAAAGGATCTTTGCACAGGAATTAGCAAGGGTCATGGAAAGAGCTTTAAAGATTTGAAGGGGGAAAAGGATAAAACCAGGCTCGCTAAAGATAAGCCTGGGGCTGGCACACCAATGTTTGAGGGATGGTGTGCTAGTGAGGTCCTTCAGTCTGCTGTATCAGTAGAGGTAGGGGATGGAGATCCATGCAACAGAAAAGATGCAGGGGTTAGGGATGTATTAGAAACCACAGAAGTGCCTGAGAATGGTCACATAAGAATTAGGGCTTCCCCCTGCAGAAAGGTGGTGGGATCAATAGCCCAACTGAAGTGCATCTACACCAATGCACACAGCATGGGCAACAAACAGGAGGATCTGGAAGCCATCGTGCAGCAGGAAAAATATGACACAGTTGCCATCACAGAAATATGGTGGGGTGACTCATATAACTGGAGTGCTGCCACAGATGGCTATAAACTCTTCAGGCGGGGTAGGCAAGGAAGGAGAGGTGGTGGGGTAGCCCTGTATGTTAGAGAGTGTTTTGTTTGTCTAGAGTTTAATGATGGTGACAGTAGGGTTGAGTGTTTATGGGTAAGAATCAAGGGAAGGCAAACAAGGCAGATATCATGCTGGGAGTCAGTTACAGATGACCCAACCAGGATGAAGAGGCAGAGGAAATATTCTATAAGCAGCTGGGAGAAGTCTCAAAATCGCTAGCCCTTGTTCTCATGGGGGACTTCAACTTACCAGATGTCTGCTGGAAATACAATACAGCAGAGAGGAAACAGTCTAGGAGGTTCCTGGAGTGTGTGGAAGATAACTTCCTGACACAACTGGTGAGCAAGCCAACTAGGGAAGGAGCCCTGCTGGACCTGTTGTTTGTGAACAGAGAAGGACTGGTGGGTGATATGATGGTTGGAGGCCATCTTGGGTATAGCGATCATGAAATGATAGAGGTTTTGATTCTTGGAGAAGTAAAGAGAAGGGTCAGCAGAACTGCCACCTCAGACTTTCAGAGGGCAGACTTTGGCCTGTTTAGGAGCCTGGTTGATGTTGTCCCTTGGGAGGCAGTCCTGAAGGGCTAAGGAGTCCAGGAAGGATGGACGTTCTTCAAGAAGGAAATCTTAAACATGCAAATATTGGTGCCTCATCTAGATGTGAATGGTTGCACAGTGTGTTCATTGAAGGAATGGGAATGGAGTGCAGAGGCACATGGATAATTTTGCAGATGAGTTTCTCTGACTGCTGTGTGCAGCTGTGTCCAATATTTTCCCCTAACTCCTTTATATCATCTACATGGACAATTCTGGATCACTTCCTCCAGCTCCACCTTCCCCCTTTTTACTTTCAATGCTCTTTGCACTCTCCAAAAGTACACACAATTTCATGCTTAACAACTCCTGCCGTTAGAAGTGGTTTATCATAGGATGTACATATTTATGAGATACTCTCAGGGCACTGCCTCAGAAAGATTTTTGCCTTATTTTTTTTTCCAACTGTGAATTCTTGTCCACACTCACGTAGGCTGGAGTTTGGCCATCCTCTACCAGGAACCATTAACACAGTGTGACAATCATGACGTGCTAGCTGGAAGCTTGCTGCTAAAGCCCAGGATTAGCTTTCACGGTGGCTCACCTCTTTCCAACAGGGCACAGTTTGAAAGTCCTGATACATCCTGTCTTCAGTGGTGACCTACCCTGCAGCTCATCACATGGACTTTGAACAGCACGGCCCCTGTCCTCAGTGCACGCATTTAGCTCTGCAAGAAATTGTAATAGATTATAATGACTGAGCTGCAGAAGTTTCTTTCTAAAAGAAAGAATTTGAGACTAAATTAGTAGCTCACTTGACCTTGAACAAGATCTGGCTTGGCCCAGCAGCTGCTGGCCCACAGGTTCACCCTGACCGCACCACGCTGCGGAAGCTGGCTTCCTTCTAGGATCATAAAAATTCATGACTTCAAGTGGCTACAGAATCCTGAAGCCTGTCTTCCTGACCATGTGTGCATTTATTTGGCAGAGTCATAAGGATTCCTGCTGACAAACATCCAAACATGTCTTTCCAAGGTGTACATGGCCATTAGTTTTTTCCTCCTACTGTCTAGGCTGAGGATTGCATCTAAATTGGAGTTAGAGGTCTTCTCCATGGGTCTCAGTGGGTTTGAGCAGATTATCCCACCTTTGTGACAGAAACCTTGTATGTATTTCAAGACTACTGTGCCCCTTCTTTCAGTTAAACAGCCTTGTTCAATCTTAATAAACAATCATTTTATCCTAGATCTCACCATTTGACATTCAGTGCCCAGAAATGTTTGGAGTGCTCCAAAAGCCTATGGTAAGTGGGTGCTCCACTGTCTTTCAGGCTATGCTGTTTTGTTTGCTCTCCAGGTGTTTCATGGTATAATTTGTTCCTAGTAAAATGTATTTTTGGCCATTTCTGAAATTTGAGTGCGTCACCTGGCTTCTGTCAATAGCTCCTAGCATTCTAGTTTTGCAATTCCCATAATCTACTAGCCCAAAGTGTGCAGATTTTAAACAAAAACATTAATGAAACCGGTGTAGGATGTACAGCTGCAAAGCTCTGCCCCATCCATTCTTCTGTTTGGATAATGATTGTTATTCCGAAGGACGGGTTTCCAAGGTCTTTCCCATCTCCGGTGCAATGGTTTTATCTGGGCAGTGTTTGCCTTGCTTAGTTAGGAGACCACCACCTTGCTCAAGGCACAACTACTCCTCACCACGAGCTCCGCCACTGTGCTTCAGAAAACTATTAGAGCGAATTGACATGATGTGCTCTTGACAAATCAATGTTGATCTTTTATTTTTCTTTTGTTTCCTTGCTAGGACTTACAGTTGGTTCAGTTGCTTATTTCAGTATTTCTCTGAAACTGGAATTAAGTTTCTGCAGGTTATGACCCTTCTGTTGACCCTTTGTGTCTGCACAAGACTTCTCTCCCATGGAAAGTACAAGAAGGGAATTAAATCTCATCATGAATCAGGGTGTCTTAACATCTCACTCACTGTTCTTACTGACCGATAGTCACTTAGAGTAGGAAGGAAAATTTTCAGTGACTTTAAACTTCCCAGTCATTCTTAGACTCAAAATATTATGAGGTCAAATGGGTTCTCTTATAAAACACTAGATTAAGAATTAAACAAGTTGGAATTATTTACTTCAGATAAGTGGAGATGTGAAAGAAAAGTAAGGATGATCTTGCCAAAATTTGGTTTGTGAACTGAATTCAGCAGAAACATATTTCTGCAAAACAAGCAACACAAAAATGAGTTGAAAAAATCTGCTGCCATGCTAAATTACAGCTATGTGCTCTGAGCACCCCGGGAATCCAGTTTCGAGGGTGAGGTGGGTGGGGATTTTAGTGAAAATTCCTAAAACTCCAGGGTCAAATTCAGACTGTTTTCAAATTTCCAACTTGCTTTCAATTTGAATAAACCTAAATACTAGAATTTAAGAATGCTGTTTGCTCCTTCAGCAAATGCTGGCAATCTGTCCCAGATGAGCAGGAATACTCTCTGTGGTTTCCCTGGAGGTTCACGTGCTGCTTTGTGCACCAGTGGGGTTGGATACTTTGAGGAGGTGGGAAATGGGGTTTGAGCACGTGGCTGTGACGGTTGGAGTGCTGGAAGCCCGGTGTCCCCTTAGCAGCAACACCCAAGTTAGACCAGGCGTTGGTAGAGCCTTGCTGGAGGAGGGCCCCAATGGAAGCTGGCACAGCCCTTCCCTGGGGAGCCCTGGTCCCAGAAGAGCAGCTCAGTGGTGCCTGACATCAATCCCCCTTATCTGCTACCCATGGTCTGCCAAAAAATGCATCCATGCCTATCATGATGTTTGACAGAGCTTTGTCCATGGAGTAAACCTCAGAAGCCAAGTGAGATGCTGTTCCCAGATCTGCTGAATGCAGATGGTGGCAGAAATCTGCTGGACCCTAAGGCTCTGTGGGGCAAAGTGTGGTGGGTAAGAGGCACACAAGTGGCTTGTCCATACAGCACTAAAACACCCTAAACCAGCACGTAGTTGCTAAGGTGGCCTCAGTGTCTCCAAATCTGCTGTAGGAAATTGTTTCTCGGAGACCTGCTGGATGGGCGGCTTGCTCTGGAGCGCTTCTTGGGATCAGCTCCTCTCCTCTAAAGGCTCCTCACAGCTGCCTTTCTCCTCAGCTCCCGTCTGCCATTTGCAGCAGCTTTACAAATGAGAGAATTACGCAGCCATGTGCAAATGCTCGTAAAAGCATCACACATAAGAAAATTCATGTCATTAATCAATTGCATAAACATTCATGTCAGAAGATACAGTGAAATATATGCAAAACCCATTGCTGCAGATTGCCTTCTGTGCAATTAGAAGTGCAGAAAAATGTGTAATAAGTATCAAATCTGTTTCCAAACAATTAAGGAGAGAATGAAACTTCAGTGTACTCTCAACAGGTTTGTGAAAAATGTTGCAGTGTTATGAATGTTAAAAACTATGCACGCAGCAATTTGCATATACCCATACATGTGATTATCTACATTAGTATGGGCAATAAATGGACTGTGATCTTCTGTATAGCATGAGCACATAACGGATGCTTGATCCTACAGCTCCTCTTAATGTTTACTTCTCTTTGTCCCTCATTTGTGCATGATGGCAGTTTGCTGCTCCCTCTTGAAACTCAATTAGATGTGCTGGGAATAAGGTTAACTGGGTGTATTTGTGTCTCTGCATCCAGGCATTCCTGAGCGATTGAATCCTGATGTTTTCTGGATGTTTTGTAAGTGAGAAAAAAATACCATAGAGTCATGCACAAGATGGCTAGATCTAAGTGTTCTTACCTGTTCTGTAATTATTTCTTCTCTCTAATAGTGGCAACACGTTTAAGAGTCCTGAAGAGGCTTAACTAAAATTTCATTTTTCGGCATAGGCACTTAAATCACTTTTTTTTTTTTTCTTTTTACAAAAAGCTATATGGAACAATTATACTAGGATTTCAATCAATAGAGCTGTGGAAATATATATTGGCTTTTGAGTCCAGGGTTCATTAGCTGGGCCCAAGAAAGAGGTTATATCCTTGGTGTAAAGAGCCTACACAGAGAAGATGCAGAACCCCATCTCTCTCTGATTCACAATTTCTTGCAAGAATTGAGTGACGGGTTTCCTCACATGCGTGGATGTAGTTTACAACTCAGGCTAGATACACTAGAGCTATAACATCATCCCCACGTCGTTGGCAGTAAGGGGTGCTTGGGCTGCTGGGACACTAATTCCCAGGACACTTGTGATGCACGTGTTTCTTTCAGATCAGCATTTGCTGCCCTGTACTTTGCCAATAGTCATAGCGATGGTGTTCTGGGTACAGCAAGTAAGGTAAGTGTTCCTGGGAAAATGTAATGTCCTCGTTGGAAAAGCACAGGCAAACATTTAGGTATATATGAAGGTTTCATTCAACTCTTAATTATTTATTCAAGGAGTTTGGTTCCTTCTCCAGAGCAGAAAGCAGCTTTCTCTGGTTATTTATGGCTCTGACTCTGCAGCTTGGCCCTCGTGGGTGAACCTTGTCCGCCGCTTTGCTCGACGGGAGCCCTCACTGCATGGGTTTGGGAGCCCTTCTAGTATAAATATGTCTGTCTGAGAACTGAAAATACATCTTCAGTGAGTATTTGGGTGTGTGACTGGGAAATCTGCTTGCTGTTAATATTTTCACAGCAAGAGTTGACCTGTGGATCATAAGAAGAAGAAACAAAAGGGATGCAAATATGGCCTTACTTATTTACAAATGTGATTAATTATCTGCAAGCAAATTTTGTTGTCGCAGATCTTATTTCTGTTTCTCCCCAGACACATTGAGCCTTTTTGTGTTCACACTGGCAAACACATAAACCCTCCAGTCAGATGACATGTGTCACTTAAACCTACCCCAGATCTGGATTTGATGTATGTCAACACATTTAAAGTTGTTAAATTTAAAAGGAGTTTCTCTGCCTGCTCCTCAGTTGCCAAGGGAATGCAGAGTATGTAATTTGGCTTTTAAAGCCAAACTCAAACATCACCGGGTTATCAATTTGATGGTGAAAACATACCTGAATATTTATTTGATGCTTGTTAGCAGACCGATATTGATGTTCTGTGGCTGTGGACAGGGGTTTGGGGAGCTGCGGACGTAAAAACACCATGCTGGCCGTCGGGGCAGTGAATTGGATCTGCCTGTGCCTCTCAGGTACCTCCCGCTGTACCTCTTTCGGTCTCAGCACCCCTGAGTGATTTCTGACCTCATCCGCAGCTTGGGCCCGGCATTCCTGAGTGTTTTGGGCTGAGGTCCCATCAGACATCCTCCCCCCATGGGGTGCCTGCTGCAAGGGTGTCAGTGCCTTGGTCTGGGTCCCTGTGGTTGCTGCTGAGCTGGGCACGGCCAGGGGGCTCTGCCTTCCCCTGGAGGGTCCAGGGCTGCTCCTGCCTTCAGGTGGGATGAAGACCAACATCAGCAGGGCCTGGTGGTGTCCCTGCCTGGGAGAGGGAGAAGAGACACATAGATAGCAGGGAATGAATTTTACAGGTGGTGCCCTCTCCCTTCACAAAGTCTGTGCGAAAGCTAATGAAATCTGTGCTTTTGCCATTATCTTTCAGTTTATAACACTGCATTTAGAGCAGATTAAACGTAAGCGGTTGCAATCTGTCACTAATTTTGGAAGGGGGAGGGACAACTGGAAGAAGGGTAAGGCTGAAAACCTTTCTCCAAGCAGCACTTATGGGACTTTCAGACGAAGGTGGCCAGACTGACCAATACCCGCTGGTGCTGCCTGCAGGGGCCAAGGGCTGGAGGATCGCTCCTCTCCTTCTGAACCCTGTCCTCCCGTTTTCTGGCAAACACCGAGCTCTATACAGCCCTGCAGTCTGGTAGCTGTAGCTTAGTCACTGCTTTATTTTCGGTTCAGGGGAAGAAAAGCAGAGCATCTTGCATGTAACAAATGCCCTGACCAAAAGCTATCTTAGGTTAGGTTAGATTAAATTAATAGTGAAACTAAAACATTGACCAAATCAGTACCTTGTCTGCTGTTGATGACACACTGCAGAACCACACAGTCCGCACCATCAGGTATAATGCTTTGGCAGGACAGATATTTGCATTCATTACTGCCACAGGGGTTAGTCAAGAATTTTTCAATCAAAACACCGCTTCAGCTGCCTTTTTGCCATCCAGAGCTGAAATATAGATGATACAGAATAAAGAGGTAGTTGGGCTGCAGCAAACCATAAAAGCCTTTGGGAGGGGCAGTGGGACTTGAGTGGATCACCTTCATTTCTTGTTTCCTCCATCCTGCTGCACCCACATTGTGTTGGCCATTGAACCTCAAACAGGGGAGGGTTGAACGTTCTTAAAATATATATACAGTTTCTTAGGTTTGAGTAAATTACTATAACTGTTTTCAGGTGTTCCTTGTAGAATAAGAAATAGATTAAAACAAAACTAAGAGAAAAAAAAAGGGTTTATATATCATGCAAACTGGCTGTGCCAGCTGAGATCGTTGCTCTTTACAGTGGGACTGTTCATACCAGCTTTAGCCTCTCCTGAGCAGCTGCGGAGCTGTAATAGCTTTGTGCTTTAAGTCTTGAGGAGGATCTTTCATTTGAAGTTTCTATACTCCAGTATTAATATTAATGCATGGGGAAACGATCATTTTTCTTCAAGTTTATTTAATTTGCTGTATTTCTTCAAATGTATTTTATTTGCTCTGTTTTCAAGCATTTAATTTTAAAGCCTGAAAATCTGTCAGGGTCCTGTCTCCTTCCCTCAATTCATCAGCTCAACACTGGGGAAAGGCAGTGTTGAGGGGCAGGAGGGAGGGACCAGCAGAAACATTTTCTCTGGGTCCTCCGCTAGTGCAGGAGGAAATATTGGCTCATTATTTATAGGTGTGCGATTTCTGGGTTCCTATTTCATATTTTACCATTGCTGGTGCAAGTTTTTGCTTTTATTTCAAAGTATAGTTTTAAAAGAGAAGCATGAAAACTAAATGAAGAAGAAAAAGACATCAGTGCCATGTTATGGCTGAGATTTTACACACATAAAAGCCCTTAAGTAGAGCTGTGTAAAACTCATTGGTTTCACTTCACAGGGGCTTGTGACAAGATTTGCTCTGGCTTTTGATCCACCTCAGCCTGCACCCTCCGACTGTTGCTGTGAGATTCAGGGCTGAACTCAGCGACTACCTCAAGGCCAAATTTAATCAAGATGAGTTAGTTCAGACACCTCTGTCATCAACTCTCTCTCAGACTGCCCTTCTCACATGTTTTCTCCACAAAATCACATTGGTTTCTTTCAACAATAACACCACCTAATTTTTCTAGAGATTTTATGGACCTTAATGAATAATTTAAAGAATTCTGAATTTATAGCAAAAGATAAAGGACATTTGCATGATAGTGTTGCTAACATTCCAGTCTGCTGTGAGCGCAGTTTAGTCACAGGCTATGTTTGTACTAAGTAGGCAAATGCTCCTCTGCAGATCAGCTGATACCTGGAAAATCAAGCCAAAATAGCCAGGGGAATTTCTGAATTTCTTGATTATGAGTATGCAATGTAACCCTTAATGCTATATTTACAGTATAGGGCATTAATTGTAGGTTGCGCACTGCTAGGAACATAAATCCTGTATGGTTTTCCTCTCTGTTCCCCTCTTCTCTGCAAGGAGAGCTGTCGTGCACCGGAGCAAACACATCTGGCTGTGGGAGGTGACAAGTAAGCACCCTGGCCTCTCTTTTTCCTCTTCCATTTTGCCATCTTAATCCATTGATAAGTCCCTTTGCAGTGACTGGTCAGTAAGGCAGAACTCAAACCATGTAAGCCCCTCTGGAGAGCATCATGGCAGGGCATGGGGATGGGATTCCTGGTCCGGGTTATGCTGCAGTCTCCACCCGAGAAAAGCGGGATCGATAGGACTTGCATCTGGAAAGTTTCCATCTCGTTACCTGCTATCTGGTCTGGCTGCCAGAAAAAGTGATGCTGAAGAAAAGCTGCTGGATAAGAACAAAGAAGATTTTAAGTTGAAGATGTCAAAGGAGACAGAAGAGATTCACGGGCAGCAACTCAGCGTTTTCCAGCTGGGATAACTTTGTAGCACTCAGCAGGCCTGAGCCATTCTTTTAATGAGAAATTCATATGGTTTTCCAGAGAAAATTGTTTTTCTTTCTTCTGAGTTTTTGTTTGCTTTCTGAGATATTATCGACAGATATACTAAATCACCTTTCTAGCAAAATGTGTTGATAACAAGGTGCATCATGGTGCTGCTCCATCCTATCTCCTGCAGGGAAAAGCAAAGATGTGGAAGGGGTAAACATGGTGCATATGCTCAGACATGGCTGAGACACAACACAGCTGAACACAGAGAATTAAGGCTTTGAGACACATGAGAAGGATCTGCAGTACACAGATGACAATGCTATACTGTTGGAAAATAACAAGAAAGCTTTAGCAATCACACTGAAAAAAAAAATGTGGCTTTTTTCTTAGTGAAACTGGAGAAGGTTTGGGAAAAAGAGAAGAGAGTGGCAATAGAGTGCAAGACAGGAGGGGCACTTGGCACCGCGTGCCTTGCAGCTACAAGAAATGAGGAGGAAAGGGCTTCATGGGCTGCCCTTGTGCACAGCAGAAACAGCAATGGGGTACGGACAGCAATGAGTGTGAACGCATCCTTCGGGACTGGAGAAGAGCATGAGCGCTAAAGATGCTGAAGGTGCTGGTTGGTAAAATTAAGAATAAGGGAAATAATTTATCCACATATCTCAGTAACAATCAACACTCTGTCTTACCTACTTAGGGACAGTAATGCTTATAAACACTTGCTTTGACATGATCGGATAGCTTGTACGTAGGAGAATTAAATTAGTTGAATACTCTGAGCCATTAATAATAATTTTTAACAAACCGCAGAATGATGGGTCGATTCCTAAGGAGGAGAAATTCTATTAGTATCTGTGCTTAAAAAGGGTAAATAGAAAAGTTCTGGTAACCAATGACCAGTTGTCAGGCCCAGAAATAATAATGGAAAAACTGATGTGAGATGTCATCACTAACAAATTCTTCAGTTTTATAGTGCAATTAATGCCAAGCAAGGTGGTTTTATGGAGCATAAGTCTTAAAGAAAATTGCCATGGGAGATGATAGCTTTGCTGACTGAAGGTAACTGTCACAAAACAGGTTTCCTAAAATAATTTGATTTACTGCCCCGGGCACTTTGAAAAATTGCCTTATACCCAGTAATGCCTCAGAAATTAAATGGATTAAAAACAGTTAAGTGATCTAAAAATGTAATAAAAACCAGGAAGCCATCATTCTTTGGTGTTTTTCTTGCAAGTTGCCATAGGGATCTCTCCTTAACACAATACTGCGTTGCAGAGGACATATATCAGCGAGTGCTAATAGTCTGGGTGGCAATAGCTCAGCCACAAGGATGAGCCGCGGTGGGTGGGGCTCATGTGGACATCTCGCTCAGTGGAGCCCAGTCCCGGGTGTAAGTGTAGAAAAGATGAGGAATGTTCTGGTAGGAAGGAGGCAATATCCAGGAATGCCGCAGGAGTGAGAATTTACAAGAAGGGCATGAGGAAGACCCAGGAAACGACAGACCTGTTAGTCTAACCTCAGCACCTGGAAAAACTATGGAGAAGATCCTACTGGGTGCTACTGAAAGGTGTTTAAGGGACAATGCAATCATCAGGCACAGCCAACATAGGCTCACAAGGGGAAAGTCCTGTCTAACTAATTTGATATCCTTCTATGACGAGGTCACCTGCCTCATGGATAAAGGGCAGGCAGTGGATGCAGTTTTTCTGGTATGAACCCCCATTGATGAAGTAGCTGAGAGGTTAAATAAGACACATGGAAATACAGGCAGGGTGGTATCAGGCAGGAACAGTGAGGCAGCACTGCCCATCCCTGTGATGAGAAAATGAATGTCGCCGGACGCCTCTGTGTGGCATGTTGATGCTAAACTGTTTAGAGAGAGGTGCCAGATGACTCACAGAATCATTGAATCATAGAATCATAGAATGTCTTGGGTTGGAAGGGACCCCTAGAGGTCATCTAACCCAACCCCCCTGCAGTGAGCAGGGACACCGCTAACTCCATCAGGTTGCTCAGAGCCCCATCCAACCTGGCCTTGAATGTTTCCAGGGATGGAGCCTCCACCACCTCTCTGTGCAACCCATTCCAGTGTTTCACTACCCTCATTGTAAAGAATTTCTTCCTTATATCCAGTCTAAACCTACCCTGCTTCAGTTTAAACCATTACCCCTTGTCCTGTCACAACCAGCCCTGCTAAGGGTGAGGTGGGACCTGTAACATCCTCCCATGATGAAACCCCCAAGGGAGGTTTTCCAGGGATGTCTGACAGGCAGTGAGGCAGCACTGCCGCCATCCATGGGTGGCCCATGGAGATCGGGCATGCGGAGCCTCGGGGCATGGATACAGTCAGCTACAATGGCTGAAAACCCCAAAGCAGCAAGCTCGTACCAGGAACAAGAATATTCTGCTTACCAAAAGCGATTAGCAGCCTGAAGAGCTAAGCTGGGGACCTGGGGACTGCACACCATAAAGGTACTCCAAATGAAAACTGGGGGATTATTTGGAAGCAGTGCTGAAGCTGGAACAAGCAGTCATGTGTTATGAAGAAATTAGTAGATGAAGTGCAGGAGATCACATTAGATTATCTTAATGGTCCCTTCTGGGTATGAATTTAATGAAAGAATATGTGTTTTTTAGTCCTTTATTAAAAATAACAGATTCATCTAATTTGATTAATTTTTCATCATCTTTTGCAGTTTGCACAGCATCTCACTGGCAGATTTAACCACAAGCCAGCTCTTTGCTAGAGGACACCAGCAGCGTTTCACTAACTTCAGCTCTAGACAGAGGTCCTCGTTCTGTTCAACCCGTGGCTACAGCTGCGTGCAGATCTCCATTTCTTCTCCCTCAAACTTCTGAGGTTTCAAAAGAAGAGAAAAAATTCCCCAGTGTGAGGAGGTGAAGGTGATGGAGGTGGAGGCAGCACCAAGCACATCGCCGGGGTGCTGGGACGGGGTCCATCTCGTACCCCTTGTGCTGTGCATTAATACATTGCTTAGCACCCTGAGTCCTGACCAAAACCAGTACCCGGGCACTACCACAATGGTTATTATTTACACTAAACTGGGATCTGGCCCCACGGATGAGTTTCCATTGCTGTCACTAAATTATCCTTTTATATTTTGGCTGTGATATTGTTTTTATTTTCACAGGCTGCTTGCTGTTGCAATAAAAAGTTATCTTCTGATGATTAAAAGTGCCTAACCCCAAACCTATGGATTAATGATCACTACTAATGGAAATGGTAAACATTACCCTGAAGGTTACATTTAATTTCATGGTTATATAGACAATGGTTAGATAATGCAAGCTGGGAAAATATACTGAAATTAACAGTATGCTTTACGCAAGAGTGAAGAGGAAAAGCTAAAAAGCAGTGAGCGCTGATCACGTATTGTGGATGCGCTTGCAAACGGCAGGCTGGCAAAGGCAGGCGATCGTACGGCGGCTCGGGGTTGCACCAGCCACCGCGGTGAGAGCCAAAGCTGGAGGTGCCCCATGGAGAGCAGTCTGGATGCCTGGGTACCACAGCATAGCCAAGAGCAGAGGAGCCCTGGCCCCTGCCCACCCTGCCTTTGCAAACCTCGGTCGGTCTTCACCACCCCATGAGCACAAACAGCCAGTGCCGTCCTGGGAACTTCACCTCCACCGCCGCAGCCCAGGCGAGCCGCCAGGCGAGTCTGTCTGCAGTAGTGGAAGTCCCTGCTGAGGAGTATGGGCAGTGATGGATTACCTTGACCTCATCACACACCACCCGCCACCGCGTGATGAATGGCCTTTTGTCTGCTAATTAGGCAAAGGGGACAATACAGGGTATTAGTTTCCTTGTGAGTATCGAATTAGGAAAGCTGTCAAACAAAATGACATGTATAACAATTAGGGAGTGCGTTTTGAGTTATTTACCTGACAATAATGTTAATGGAGGCATCACTGATAAATTCTATGAATCTTTCAAGAAGTCATCTACACCTCAGCTGCTGAGTGTAGTTTGTTATC
>BOSO01012333.1:0-32960 GCA_018403395.1 Gorsachius goisagi | reverse complement strand
GCAGCGGAGCGCAGTGCCTGCCCGCTTGGCAGACCTGTGCATACCACCAGCCCACCCCTCTATTCCCCCCCGCCCGCCCTGCCCCGGGATTTTTACCAGAAAGTGCAGCGTCTCTGTCACCTTTCTAGATTAACCTTTTCAGATTTATTAATACACACTGTGAAAAATATGTGAGAATGTGGATTCAAATGAATGAGCAAATGATGGAAATATCAGCTATATTTTTTCCTTTTGCAGAACTATATTGTTGTAAGCATTGAGACTTGCTAGTATCTACTTAGGTCAGGTAATGGTCTGACTCAGATAGCCTTGAAAATTTATTAAATTTATTTTTCCTGTGAACTCCCAGTGGTCCATTGATGTTGAATGCTGTGCAACAGCTACAGAAGCCGGTTCCCATGGCACCTGGGTTTGATTTACTAGTTTCTGGAGTGCTGGTAAATGCCATCATTAATACACCATCATTAATACGCTTATCTGTTTTTATTTTAGTTTATTTTAGCAGCCACTTCCACAGAGGGGGCACACAGCAGTCCCGGGGCAGGGCTGCTGCCAGTTCCCCCCAGCTGGGAGAGCTCCCCAGCCTCGCAGGGCACTGGTAAAACCTTGGCCAGCATTGCCAGTGCAGACAGCAACTGGGGCTAAATGTGAGGAACAGGCACAAGAGGGAGCAGACCGCTGTGCCTGTCCCTGCAAACAGACCCTCCGCCTTTCGGCTCCACAACCGAAGGCACCATTCACTGTTCTTAAAAGGGACACTTCAGGCTCTCTGTGCAAAAACGGCACGTGGATGTACAAACCATTAGTCATGCAAATACAGACCAATCTATCCTTAAAATAAGAAAGCCGGGGTTGCCGTCCCCTTTGCACTCAACATTGTAATTCAATATTCTTTCTACCCCTAATGTAATTTTACCGCTATGGATTGGATTTTCCCTGAGAACAAAATATCAATACATAACAATAATAAAAATGAACAGAGAATACTTCATCATCAATAAAATGAAACAAAGACTCCTGTGCTTCATGTAAGAAAAAAATAAATGACGGTAGGGAATTCAAAGAGTCACAAAAATGAAGACTGTGGGAGAAAAGCTGCTCAGAGACATGTCGGATGAGGATGAAGTAGAGGGACCCTTGCAAATGGAGGATGCCCTCCTGGCATATAAAGCTGAAACCTTTGTCAGCATCCCCATCAAAAAGCTTAACCTCATTACCAACAGTATGCCACTCCACTTAGAAAAACAAAAGCATGGGAAGATGAATAATGCTGTCACTAATCAGTGTGAAACTGTTAATTTTAATTGAATTATTGCAAACTTCAAGTTGAACAGATAAGTCCTAATCCTGTAATGCTTTAATTTTCTTTCTAATATTTTTCTAATATTCTAAAATACCATGTTACGTACACTGTTTAATCAATTTCATGATGAATTTGTGAAACTTTGATCGTGTATTGTTGGTTTTAAGCAAATAAATGGATTGCAGTTTCAAAAGATTGTTGTAAATGCAGTGATCAGTAAGCAAAGCCCAGCTACACCTGGGGAGGGCTGGGTGGCTGAGTTCATCGCAGAAGTGGACACCTGATATGCTGATTTGATGTAAAAGCCCTGATGCCTTCATACCAGTGCTTTATCCCAATGTTTATATGTTGCTAGCACAGCTGTGGGGCAGCCTGGTCACAAAGCAGAACACACCGAAAATGTGTTGAATGGTCCCTACCCCCCATGCTCCGGTCCCCAGGAGCGCAGGTGGTGTCCTCCAACTGGGACCTGGGCACAAGTTACTGGGGTCTAAGCATGTGTTAATGGGGTCTGAGCCTGTGTTACTGGGGTCTGAGTACACATGACTGGAAGCTGAGCATGTGTTACTGGGGGCTAGCGGGGGTTACTGGGGGCTGAGCTGGCTTTACTGGGGTCTGGGCATGCGTTGTTGTAGGTCAGTATCACATCTCCATCCTCCATAGACGGGTGAGTTTCTGTTCCTTTTTAGTCAATCCTCTGAGCCTGCAAAGTCCTTATAAAATAAGCAACTCCACATTCCGGCAGAGGTTTCTTCTTTTTTAGACCTTGGATGAATGTTGTGGCAAGTCCTTTCTAGCATTCTCTGCAACGGGGATGGTGGTCAAATTGTAAAACTCATGACTTGGTCCTTTAAACACATGATGTAAAAAATATATATATGCTGTAAATAGGATGGAAAGTATGTTGGTGTAAAGCATTCTCACTTCCTTTCCTTTGTGATTTCCACAGCCAAGAGGATAAGCACAGTCGGCCACAGACTGGTGGCAGCAGGGAAAGCTGCTCTGCTGCCACCGTGTGCCAGTGCTCCAGGAGCAGATGCTCCCCAAATTAAGCACGAAGCACAGAGGATTTTGGTGCTTCTTAACTGGTGTGTGGCTGTGTGTGTGCCATCCTCCTGCTGTTGCGGCACTGCGGGCTGGCACCGGGAGTGATGCCGCAGGGATCCCGCAGCGCCATAAGCACCGGCCCCTGCATACAGCCCGGCTGGGCGGCTCATCGGGTGTGGAGAGCACGGCTTATGGAAGCATCATGCCCAGCTTCTGAGGACAGAAAGCTCGAGCACCTCAGCACATGCCTATGAAAGGTAACCAACTGCGGATGCTTTTCGAAGAGACTAATGGGAAGATTTGGCCAAAGCTGGTTTTAATCCTTCCACGGAAGATGAAAATAAGTTTCCTGCTGCAACAACAAAAATTAAAATCGCCTGGGTTGCCTAGGTGGGGGTTTTATTCCAAGTTCTCCCAGGTAGTTTGTCCTTGAGGAAAAAAAACCACATTGCCGAACTTCCCAGTATTTCCTTTGGAGGAGATTCTGCATACTTGCTACATTCGAAATTATTGCTAGTAAAGCAGAGGAGTGTTCCAGCAGCACCGTGTGCTCAGGTCTGGTGTTGCCACGCGTGGCTGTCAGTGGGTGCAGCGGGGAGGACGCAGGGGTGTTTGACCCACGCCAGGGCTGTGTGTGAGCGCTCCGTGTGCTGCCAGTGCTTTGCCTGCCAAACCCGGGAGCTGTGCCGGAGGCTGAGCCCCTGCTCTGCACCATGGACCCCAGCAGCATGGGGAGGGCCGGTGGCTTTGCTGGGGGGCTCTCAGCCCCGCAATGACTGAGATTACCAGGAGGCGTAGGCTTATCCTGGGTTGTTCTTGGTAACAAAGAATTGAGTGAGATAGCTTTCTTATTCAATACCAGCTCATCTGCTATTTGCAAGGGAGGATTTCAAATCTTCTGAGGCGCTAAGGCATGAATGTAAGCTACCACAACAGGATTTTTATGGAGATAAGGCAGAACATGCAGGCAGAGGCATCCAGTGCTCTGGACTCCTCAGACCTCTATTCCCCATCGGCCTGTGCAAAACTTAACAGATTTATAGAAAAGGCAAAGCTTGCAAGAAACAAAAGGACTCAATTAAATCCCTTTCTTCCAATTTATTATGCCATGCCAAAGATGAAAACAAGAACGTACAGTACAACCAGAGGTGCACACAGAAAGCCGATTTATGCCCCGGACTTGGGAGCAGCAAGTGCCTGAGAAAGAGCAGGCATTCATAATGAGTGAGTAATCTCTGGGAGAGCTTATCCAATAACTCAAACAAGATAAAATAAAAATGCCTGCAACAGGCATTGGGATTTTTTTTAATTATTTTGCTTTATGAACTGTTCATAATCCGTGTTCATTCCATCTTCTAGAATTAGGTTTATCAGCACAAAGTTCAGACAAATATGTTTTTAAGACCTGTTTATAGGCCTTTAGAAAAACTGGATGTTAGACTATAAACTTGCCCTTTACAGTCACGTGGAGAAATATGCCTGTTGTTCTTGCTGGCAGAGCCAGTCCCTTCTCGGGAGGGGTGGCTCCTGCCCCGTTGCCCAACACCCAGCAGTGCCTCCCAGCCCTGGGCACCGGCCACCCCTTACCCCCGGCACACACATCGCACATGCACACACACACACACACAGACGTGTACACATGCACACAGGCACAGGTACACACAAGCACACGCATGCATGCACACAAGCAAGTGTATGCGCACGCACGCACACACACCTGCCTTGCACACATGTACACACACGTGCACACCCACACACGTGCACACCCACACACGTGCACACCCACACGCCTGCCTTGCACACATGTACACACATGTGCACACCCACACCCGCATGCGTGCACACACGTGCACACATGCACGCACACACACTCCCCGACTGGTCTCACACAAGAAGAATTTGGAGCTGCTTTGTTGCCTCCGTTACCAAAAGCTGATCGATTTGTGTCTCTGCTTTGTTTATTACTCCCCTGTTAATTATTATTCCCTTTGAACCAAAATGCATCGGATGCTCTCACGTTCCTCATACCCTCACGTAAACGTAAACCCAGATGGGGAAATAAACGTACCCACTCCTGTGCTCTATGGTAGCAATGCACTCACAGGTATAAATAAAGGACCATAGGTGGAAGAATTACAAATTCAAGTTTTCCTCACCCAGCTGTTCCAAAGACAGCTCATTTGTGTGTCACCCCTTATTAAGGCTAAACCTAATGACAGTCAATCCCTGAATTTTCTTTCCAAAATGTGTGTATGAGAAATGCCTTCATAACTCATTCAGAGAGGGAAGCAAAAATGGGTGAGTTGTTTGACCAGTATTAATTTTGACTATTCATGATAAAGCCAATGACTGAATATTTTGAGAAGATTTTTCAAATACATTTGTGCATAGGATAAATACCAGGGAACTCATATTTCCTTCCAAATAGCCTCTGCGGAGTAAAATGCTAAATTTAGTGACTAAATTATTCATGATATGATATTCTCCTGATCTTAATCTTTGACTCTTTTATGCCAGGCAGCAGAATACACGCTGAAGACAAACATTTTTCAAGGCTGCTGTATACTACACACAAAAAATGCACCTTCAGAGGCAGACAAGACCAGGAAAACACTGCATCCATGCAGCAAGACCACAGCAGTATCCACCAGTGATGCGGCTGGTTTCTCCCTCCACACACAGAGGTTCAAGGCTGCTGTTTATGCCAGTTTAGACAGTGTTTCCAGGGCATTTGTGGGTCTCAAGTCTCGTAAGAAGCCTTATGACTTTTTTCGTTGACTTTTTTGGCATTGGCTTAGCACGCGGATGTGCTTCATGGTCTGTAGGAGAGGATTTTGGTGTGGCTGCCCCATGTCCCATGAGTGGCCTCTTTGTTGGAGCTGGGAGGCAGTGGACACACCAACGGTCAGGTAGGAGTGAAGGAGCTCCTCTACGTGCTGTGCTGCTAGCTTCGGTCCAGGAGAGCTCATTGCAAACTAGCTTAAAAATCTCCATCCACTATTGCAGTCAAAGGCTTGTCCCAAATGATTATCTGGAAGCCTGCAGCTTTCAGACTTCTCCTGACCCTTGACTCTGTGCTAGATGACACGTTCTGGTGCTGAGGACAATTTCCCTTGTACGTGACTCCAGCCTGGATGGTAGCTATAAACCTTCATCACCACAACACGAGTGTTAGTCTCTGCCAGGGGAAAAACGATCTGCATGATTTCATTAAAGCCAGTGCTGATCACCAGCGAGAAATGTGTCCCTTTTTGGATTGAAGCAATATTAACACACAAAGCCAGCTAATATATGTGTGTCTAGAATATTATAGAAGACTGTCTGTATTGGGAGTGACAACCGATTCACCTAAGGAGATATTTTCCAACTTAGCTCTCAGCAAACAACTTACACTAATAAAACAGTTTCTCACCATTTCTCCCAAGCGGTTGCTCTAGCACGCTGCTGCTTGGGCGTCCCTGGCTGCGATGCTGGCAGCAGCAGCCCTGTTTCTTTCCTCTCATGCTGAGACAGGCAGGGAGCATTGGCTATAAACTGCATTTTGAGGGCATATGTCCATTTCTCATGGGGAATAACAAGGCTCTGATGGAAAAGTTCAGATGGTGCCTTTGTTGCCCGCACATTTCCTATGCTGCGACTCAACATGCACAAGAGCCTACGTCTGTTCCTGGGTGAGTATGATGAGCACCATAGAAGCAAGGTTAACAGTACACTGTATTTTTATTTTTCTGTGGGATAACTGCATTAGCATAGGGCAATCCGGTCACTTGGTCCCACTCACGGCCTGGACTGTGGCTTTCCATTTGGCTTCTGGGTGAACACACAGTTCCGCAACCCCCTTTTCATGTCTTGTCTTCTTTATTTCATATACATGACAGGAAGGGATCCTTGCATGGAAAGGGATTTGCAATACTGAGTATTAAGCTTCTGGCTAAATCAGTTTTCTATGAATGAACGGGGAGGGGGTAAAAAAGGAATGCCTCTCTGTAGTCCTTCTGTATGGGGCTGAAAAAGGGTTTTCCAGGAAGCGCTTTCCAAGTGTGTCACGTATCAAGTGCAAAGTCCAGCAGCAGCAGAGTGCATCGTAAAAGGTAGAACACATTTCTCCCCTTTTCTCCGGGCTCCTCCAGCCCATGGCTGTCCCATTCCTCTCTGTGCAGTGTTCACCCCTCTGCAGGGTTCCCCAGGGGTGGCGCAGCAGCTCGCTCTGCCAGTCCTGCAGCCAGCCAGTCCCTGCACCCACAAACCTGCAGAGTGCCCCGAAACAGCCTTCTGCACGCCCTAGAGTCACGTAGAAAGCAGAAAGATCTGCTTCCTCCTGTGTGCACTTGTGCAATCCACCTTAATCCTGAGTCCAGTTGTAGTTGAGGGGACCTGAGTATCTGTGCTGGCTGCTGCTCAGTGTTGCGTGGTGTCCCCACAGGCACCCTCCACCATGCAGAGCCAAGAGCACCCCACAGCTGGAGAGGTAGGACTGCACTTGGGTACTGGAGTTTTATTTATAGATAGCATTCCCCCATCCTCAACGTGTAAGAGTCAACAGCTTGCAGCTAGCAGATACGGGCATTTTACAAAATGCATTCGGGCATATCTCTTTAGAAATTAGCTTGTGCTGGGAAAGACCATAACACATCTGTTCAGGTACTGTCATGGGCTTTGCTTTTCTGACAGGTAGAAGTTTATCTTTGATAAGTTGGCTACCTGCATAGGGGGAAGGTTCATTTTATGCAATGCAATGAAAAATAGGAGTGTGCATCCAGAATTTATACTTTTAAAAAGCAGACAACTCTCATCTCGTCTGGAGTCAGCTCACCACCTATTCAGCTGCAGACCAAAGATCTTTCTTTTCTCCTGACATCCTGTCTCAGCCGCTATAGCACCAGTTGTGTTTGTTTGTTTGCTTATTTTTGTGCTAAAAGCTTTGAAAGAACTCTGAGGAGCATCTGTACACTCCAGTTACGCTATTATCTAATGATTTAGGATGTGGCACAACTTATCTGGTAATATGGAAATCATGTCATGTTTGTTAAATTGAGGGTTTAGTTGTGTGAGTCAACAGATTTAATTTCTTGGGTAATAAACTGCTCTGAAATGATTTCTGACTCATCCTTTTCTTGCCTTAAAAGATGTATGAGGATTGTAGGAAGCCCATGTTGGTGGAGGGATGCCCGCTGTGCTGAGCTATTTGCCCCAAAGCACTTTGTGTTACTCATCCTCAGGGGCAAGCGATATTTGCAGCCGTGAGTCATCCTGCCCCATGGGGTGGATCTTCGCAAAATTGAAGGAGCCGAAGCTTGGGCTCAGTTTATTCATCCCTCACATGGGATCTGGCCAATTCTATCGGGGACTTCAGGTCTTTGCTCCTCATTTCCCTTCTCCAGGCCTTTTTATGACTCTCTCAGCCAGTCTGGTGGCACTCTTTCAGCTCGCTCCAACAGGCAAACATTTCCTTATGGTACAGAAAACACATCCATTTGTGGGGACAGTGTACAGTGCACCTCGGAGGTGGGCCCCGGATCACTCTGCCCAGGCTTCACACTGGATGATGCACTGGATGGTGCTATGCGAAGCTTTCCATGCAGCAGTGAGAGAACCGGGACAGACAATCGGCATTTTTTAAAGATAGCTCTAATATCCTGAGGTTTTCTTTCTTTTCCTGTTTTTAGTTTGGGTTTTTTTCCTTCCATTTTCTAGCTGCCTGGAAAAAAAACCCCACACATTTTTCATACAAGGCAGCTATGCTGTCTTTCTCCCTGTGCAAGGATGATTCAGATGCAGACACCAGAGATGGAGGCTCACTCTTAACTTCTCGAGGATGATACGAACTCTTCCATGAGATTCATTTGAAATCCAAGCTGTCGCCTAACTTTCACAGGTTTTGCTCTTTGCCTTTGCCTGCCTTTTTTCAATTTCTCTCTTTGCTTTGCACACGCGTGTGTGCACAGCCGTGAAGGCACTAATGTGATTTAATCATCGGCTTCAAATTACACTATGCTGACTTTTTCAGCATAGCTATGTTCTCCCTTTAAGCTATGAGATAGTTGTTGATGCAAGAGGAAGTAAAAAACCTCCATGGACATGCAAAGAGAGTTTGAACAGAAAATTGTTATTCTGAGGCACATTCAGCTTCCATCTGCCCCTAATGAAGAGCCGTCACCTTGCAGGGTCTGACCTGTAACCAGGAACTTTCCATCTCAAGGTTCTTTAAACTGATAAGACTGTAACGGCATTATGAACACATTCATCATCTCATATTTCTCTCCCACCTTCACAGACACCCCAGATAAAGCAATGTACTGAAGAGTTATTTATGGTTAGCGTGACCATTAGCTGCAGATGTGTGTGTAAAGTATAGTTTCTGTAATGGGACCATAAATCGTTTCAATTATTCATCTTTGCTATATTTACAGCAGTGACACTTTTTAATATTACAACTTCTTATTCATCTTTGCTAAATTTACAGTAGTGACACTTTTTAATATTGTAACTTCTTTTCTTGCAATAGGCAGCTATGGGTCTCTGTCTGACCGAGATGAAATTCTTCGTGAAGTGATGAGAAAAGCTCAGTTCAGTTAGCCGACAAAGAGATCTTTATGCAAGGAGCTTCTCAAAGCAGATAATGAAGAAATATGTGCCTGTTTATGTATGCAGCTAAACCAGCACAGATGACTCACCCTTTGATCAAGAGTCATTTGAAGTAAGGAGCCACCCTTAAATGAAGCGAAGTATCAATGTAAATTAAAACAGGAAAAGAAGCATGACATGTTGGTCCCAGACCTACTATTGACTCCACTAAGAACAAGATCAGACTCATTATGTACCCAATTAACCAGACCCAGCTCCAGGAGTCCGTGCAGCCCAGAGGGAGGAGGTGGGAGGTGGCAGCGCTTGCCCCTGGGGACGGGCACCAGCGGTTTGGCCACAGCTGCCCGGCAGCCCCCAGCCACCCAAAGGTAGTGGGTGATGCTGCCTGGCCAGATGATGGCTTGTGCTGTAGCTCACCAGGGCTTTCCATGTCCGCTTGGGAAAGGCTTACCCCAGGCTCACCTTCACCCGTCATCTGAGCACAAGATAAACTTTTATCCAAGTTTTAAATGTATATACTTTTGCACAGGATTAATTTAACCATAATTCATGTATGGAGAGTATAATGGACAAAGACGTTTTGAGCAAGAAGGGTGAAAAAGAATAAGGTTGATGTCTGCACAGCCAGAAGACTAACCCTCTTTTTAAGTTTCTTTTTTGCTTCCTGAATGCTTACACTTTCTCCTATCAGACATGTACTTCACATATCCCTCTGTCCCTGTCAGTCTGTCTTTACTGAGACTTTGCTGATAAAATACATTACCAAGAAATAACAATTACAGAATTCTTCTGTACAGCTCATTTCCAACACAGCAGATCCAAAGCTAGGAGGGCTTAGGTGTCTTGTCTGCCTACTATGGATTTGCCATTTTGATTTAAAAATAGAAGCTCAGAAATGTAACAGGGGTCCTACATGGTCACTCTAAAGGTTAATTTTGGCAGTAACATTTTGATAGGATTAATTTTAGGAAAAGAATTGCACCAAGGTCTTTTGCAAACCAGGAATAAAATGGGAGCAGGTTCTCGCCAGCAGAACAGTCCCAAACATGGGCTTCAGTGCCACGGGTTAATACCAACGCCAGAGAGGGACGAGCCTTTTACAGTTATCCTCATTTTTCTGTTCAATTTTATAACCGTTCCTAACGGGGAGCTCTGAAAAGTCAGGAAGCAACAAAGTTATGTAACTGCAAAGGCAGTTTATAAACAAATAAATTCGAAACTCCTGAGGGGGAAAAAAGGGAACACGCTCTGTGCTGGCTTGATCTCCAACTTTCTGAAGTAGTTCTGAATTTTTCTTCTAACTTTAATTAGCTCTGAATCAAAAAGGAACGCTGAGGAATAAACCTCCATATTTGGGGATTATATTTATTCATAAAAAAACAAGCGATAAATATCTTATCAATTAATCTGAGATGTATTAGGGCATACAAAGGACTGACTGATTGCTGAATATCAAATATACCGGTATAACAGCCCTCTGTCTCACCAGATGATAAACGAAGGTGCCAGAATTGGTGAGATATGATCACATTTTTATTTATTGTTTGGTACCGTATCCTGTCCCGGTAATGGAGTTTTAAACAAATTGTAGCTTGCTCGTTGGCATCCCAGGTGAGCCTGGCAAGTGGGGCACTGTACCCATCCCTCCCGGAGGGGATGAGGAGCGGGGGAGCACAGCCCAGCCTGGCAGAGGAGGAAGGTGCGGGCAGGACAGAGCTGGCATTCCTGCCCGCGTGCGGGGCCGGCGCCGGGGGGGTGAATAGATAGGCACGTCAGCGCCTTCCACTTACCTGCGAACCCTGCCATTTTTCTGACTCGAGATTTTCATTTTTCTTCTGAGGCGTGAAACAAATCCTCCTCATTATTTTCAACAGACATTTCTGCTCTCTCAGTAGGGTTTATTTCTGCCAGCACATCTCTGAGAGCATGGGTGGTTAGAAATTTGGAAAGTACCGCGGAGGTTCAGATACAATAAAATGAGAAAATGGGGGACGATGTTAGGAACTTTCCTTAGTGGGAAAGCTTCCAAAGATTAATGAGAGAGAAGGAAATTAGTGAGGACCTGACTCCACACTGTGGTCCTGGGGGAGAGTTCCAGCTCCAATGTTGGAGAGCTGGCAGGGAATTTTATTTGAAATTCCATTCCCTGCTGTAAAAAAAGTTGTAGCAACAAGCCAGTCGGCACCGACAAACAGCTAATTACAGGGAAAAGCTGCTTTGTGTCGCAGACCTGGGGTATGTCCGTGTAACTACAGCCAGCACGTGCGGCGCACAGCCGAGCACCGCGCCACTGCTTCCTCTCACCTCTGCCTACCCGCGCCGCTTTTTCCCACGATGGCCCTTCTCACGTGAAGGTGCACGCGTATCTGTGTGTATTACAGCCACAAAAAAAAAATGAATGTAGCAGCCAGGTCCTGCAAAAGCAATAAGTGCTTGGAAAGGAGAGGATTAGATTATTTACAGTGTCCTATATTTTAATGCCAAAAAGACATCCCCGGTATGGTAGTGGAGAATAGGGATTTCTGAGGGATTTGAAGCACTAACAGAGATTGTAATGCTGACCAAGATGAATGGCCCATACTGATGAAGTATTTTTTAAAAACCCTACTGAAGAAACACAATGTCCTAGAATTTGGGAAACTTGAGATAAATAGAGTGCTCAGGCAGAAGTGATTTCTATGCAAAATACAGTAAACAATAGAAGAGGTTACCAGAAAAAAAAAAAAGTGAATGAAAACATTTTTTACTTCAGAAACCCACAGAGGTATTCTTAAATACCCAGTCTAAACCAGAAATGCTAAAAATATTCAGGAATGTCAAATGAAATAAATTGGAAGGTACAAAAAAGGATTTATGAATTCTATTGTGCTAATGGAAGTATCACCAGGTAAATGTATTCAGCTGAGACACTTGAAAGCTTCAAGGACAAGTTCAGGTTGAGTTTACGGAGTTTTTGTTTTGAATTTAATCTTACTAATGATTTTAATAATTAAAAACGTTCTGCTAAAGCAGGTTGTAATTAGCTAATAATTTGCTCTGTTTATGTTTCCTGCTTACTTGCGCATTTTTATTATTCTCCTAAACTTGAAGAGAAACTCTTCCAAGAGAAACGCTTCCATCTGGAGGTGTCTGGCCGGGAGGGCTAGGAGCACTCACATGCTCCCTTTTGGGGACAGAGTCCCGTCCTGCCATGGGAGACCCAGCGTGGCCACGGCCGCAGCGCTTGCCCCTGCAGCATCGCGGTCCTGCCCGTGGCGCCTGCTCCTGCAGCCAGGCTTTCCGCTGGTACCGTGGGAAGGATCAGCCCCGCTTCGAGGCTGTCATTATTGCGATAGCTGTATCAAATGACGCGGCTCCTCATTTGTCTGTGCTAAAAATAAACACTGAATAGCTGTTTTAATTAATGAGTAAATATAACTAATTGATATAATTACAATTAATGCGGGGAAAGTGGTGAGAACCTGGGGCAGCGTGAAACTAATTCACGACCTTTGCTTGGGGTAATGAAGACTCTCATTTCCCTGCCTCCTGTGAGCCTGGGCTGCTGCTCCCTCCCTGCTGGCAGGGACAGATGCCCTTGCAAGGCAACGCTAAGAGATAGTATGGCAGGAGGAGAACCAGGCCAAAGCACATTGTTCTCCTCGGTATCAGCTGCGGGAGCAGAAACAGCCGTGAGTCATCCCTGGCAGCACAGATCCAGAGGTATCAGAGCTTCGTAGCAGCCATCTGTAGCATCCCACGGTGGTCACAGGCTTTACTGGCTCTCTTGCCTCAAGGGACAAGCCGACCCCACAGCTCTTCCCCTAGGCAACTTCCCCGTCCAGGGCAGGAGACATTTCCTTACTGAGCGTGCTGCTCCCTGCCTGGCCTGCAGAAAAGACACACTGGCATTTTCTGTCCCATGCACGTTGCAATGGCGTTTTTCCTCCCTCTGTGCCAGAAATCTGGGCATAGCCTTGATAAAGGAGATAAATGGAGGAAAACTGGCTATCAGGCTTTTTTTCCTTATCTACATCCCTGCTGATGCTGTTCCCATGGCACTTATCGCTGAGGTATCGGAGCGGGAGCAGGGGTATCCCACTGAGGATGCTCAAAGCCCCCGCAGCCAGCAAGACCCCCCCCCAGGCTGGCGTCTGGTGGGGGTAATCTGAACTGATGATACAATCCACTCCTCCGGCAAGGTGGGTTGGGAAGAAATGGTGCTCCAGCTCATCAGGCCCCATCCTTTCATCCTGATGTAAGCTTTGCATGACGACTGGGGCATGGGGAAACTCCAGCTTCCAGTCCATGCTAAATTCTCAGGGAAGGGTTGGATGAAGCTGTGGGTCCCATCTCATGACGGCTGCACAGCTCACACAGCAGCTCCCTTAAGTCAAAGACCGGAGAAAGAAGACCAGAAAAAAAGACCATGAGAATGAATTTCTGGAGAAAACAACATGAAATAATGAGAAGAAATGTTTCCATATACAGAGAGCTTTAGGACATTTATTACTAATATATAACAAAGACAGTTAAACATAGATAAATGACAGCTTTGATGAGCCTTTATTGCGCAGTTCTTTGCGCCTCATTAAATATGAAGAATAAAAGAAGAGTAGAGGACTCCAAAGACAAATCTGCACCCACCGCTAGTGAGTGATGAGGAATGGGAAGACAAAGGACAGGTTTTGACACATTTGAGTTGCCACTGTTATAACAAGTACTTGTGCTTACTGGGAAGTGAGCACCGACGTGAAGGAGGAAGAGGTACAGACAGGAGGGAAGTTTCTTGGTCATTGCCTGGGGGAAGAGAGCCCAGTTTGGTACCTTAATTCATTACAGGACAGATGTAGGACACCTTCCAGCACTGGAGGAGAAAAAAAAATGGCTCATTGTTATAATTCTCCTAAGCCATGAGATCACTCTGTGCTTATCAGTGTTCAGCCTAACGTTCTCAGTCTCATCAGCGCCGTAATGAGAGAGACTGTGAGGAGAAAAAACTAGTTAGGAGCAGCCAGATAAAAGGAAAAGGGCTGCTTTTCGACGTTGCCACATGCCCTTTGGAGCCCGTGCGCTGACCCAAGCTGTCCTCTTCCAAGCGGTGGCACATGTCACATTTATCCGCACGCTTGCTGTAAGGCTGAGAGCATCTAACTGCATGTGCCGTTTTCGGCGTTATACATCAGGGACCCCACAGATGACAGAGTCGCTTGTGACAGCACGCTGCTAAGACGGTGCAGGCTGCAGCCATCGGCAGCGCCTCCGTTTCTGATCCCCCCGTTGAAAGGGCAGCTGGCTAATTGGGATGTTTTCTAGCTTCATTTTGACAGCAGTGAAGTGCTCCATTTTGCCAGAAGTCCAAGCAGACACAGCATCGCTGAGACTGCTCCTGCTCGGGGATGCTCAGCACAAGCCCCTCTGCACCAGGGCTCGCCGGAGATGGGTACCGTGGTGTGGTACCCCAGGGCCCAGAGGGGCTGGTACAGGGGCACATCACAGGCAGTGTGCAAAACACCGGGGGTGCCAAGCCAGGCATGGTGGTGGTGCCAGTAGTAGAAGAGATTCCTGGGGCACCTTGCAGGAGGGATGGCCCACACCACATCCCTGGCACATGGGACTGGGGAGACCTTCTTCTGCCTTTTGGATTTGCAACCCTTCACAAGGGAGCAGTCCCCGTTATTACCACTGCAGGATATTTCCCCTGCACAAATACATCTTCTCTAGCTATACCTCAAGTTTTTTATTTTTAATGCAGGACTGGGGGGGGGGGGGGGGGGGGGGGGGGTGGGGGTTGCATGTGGAGTTCATTTGTTTATTTGCTTGACAAGATTAGAAAAGTCCCAAGGGAGTGTGTGTTCTTACTCATACCCATTTCCTACCTAGAATTACATTACCAACACTTTCTGTAGCCTTCCTGGGGTTTAAAATTAAAACAGAACATGAATATTGATAACAGTATCCTTCTCCTTAATGCACAAACAGCACACACGTCACAGTCACCTGTAGGGACAAGGAGGAGGAAGGCAGCCCATCTGAGAAGGGCACAGCTGGAAAGGGGAAAATGCCCACCAGGGTGAAGGGATGGCAGGACCCGTGGTGCTCTCCCTGACTGATGTCTGCCCTTCCCGATACTGTGGTTTCTATCCTGCACTCTGTACCAGGCTGTATCAGTCCTTGTCAAATGATTCACTAACTCCAGTGTCTATGGCAGCTTAAAAGCCGTATCGCTTGCCCGGGTTACCGCACTGCTGTCTCCATTGCTTTCAGATTCAGGCTTCATTTGTTTGAGTAAGAAGTGCATGTAACTGATAAGATGCCCACATGGAGTTACCATTTCAAACGGATGAACGTGGTGAGCAAAGTGACCGCGCCAGGTCAGTAAGTGGGAGGGAAGGCGACAGGTCCTCTGAACCTGCTGATCAGCACTTTTGCCTCTTTGAAGGTCTTTGATGTTTTCTGTTGTTGTTGTTTTGAAAGTTTCCAAAGACAAGAGAGATGAGGGAGCAAGTGCACACCTAAAGAAGCGGGCAGACACGCACTATGCATCTGTCTCCTCACGTGGCCAAGTGCCACCCTGATGAGCAGGGCTGCAGGTGGCTGCCACTGAAAGACCCATTAGATGTCTGCCTGGGGCATGCAGATGCCTTTAAAAAGCCAGAAGTAAGTGAGCAGTAGCACAAACCCCGTTGTGCAAAGAAGTGTAGGTCACCGGCAGCCTGCAGAGGACTTGCTGTGCCACAGGGGTAATGGGCAGTGGTGCTCACCCTGTAGAGAGGTGGGAAAGGGGCTAAGCCCTGGGCAAAACCCCGGTACCGGGCTGGGAATGGGAGCAATGCTGCTCTGCTCTTGTCCCATGCTCCCTCTTGAGTAGACAGAAAGCTAAATTGGCTTCAGGACTGCAAATATACACAACACCGGCATACAACCCTGGGGAAAAGTGTGCACAGCAGAGTAAACACAGGCAATACCTCTGAAAATCCGTGGTGCTCAGATTCCTAAATGGGTACAGTCTGCTGCTGTTCAGGGAGGGTTAAACTGCTAAGTGACTGAATGTCTTGAAAATGAGACTGTGATTCCTAAGGCACTTAGCCACCCTTAAAAATATTACCCTGCTCAATTAGGGTCATGCTTCCTACAACGTTTATGAGCAAATCACTCAGGGCAATTAAAAACAAACCAACAAACAAAAAAGACCAATTAATGCCCATTGAAATAACTGACATTTCCACCAAGTTGCATTTCTGAACATCCCACTGACTAATGTATGCACCTTTCCACATCTAAATATCTTTGAAACTGCCCAGGTTCCTGCCCAGGGCAGCAGCTCTGCAGTTGGCCAGTGCTCTCCAGGTTGGGATATGGAGAAGCGATGCTCCCAGGTACCACTCCGTTGATGTGGTCGTGACTGTCCTTTCAGGATTGGACATCATCTGACTCTCACATTCATCAAACTTATTTTACCAGTTGCCCTCTATACGCTAGTGAGTGTCTTCCTTACGTGAACCAGCACCGTCTGTGCCTGCAGTTCTGCATCGCCTTCCCCATGAGAAGCGTCAGCGAGCAGAGTGGCCAATACACCCAGCACTCCCTAAAGAGTCCAAACCTGTGGGAAAAATGAAGATCCTAGATGAGCTACCCAAGACTTGAGGAATAAAGGGCAAGAGAGGGACTTATGACAGAGATACAGGAAGCTGTAATTGCTGTTACATACACAACTAAAACTATGTAACTATTTAGAAGTAAAACACATGCTCAGTCCTGTTCTCTTGCAGCTAATTTTGAGGACACATTATGTAGAAAAACGTGCCACTAGCTCGTAGCTGCATTTCAATGGAGCGGCGCTGACTTTTTGCTGGAGAAAAGAAATCTCCTTTGGCGTGCTGCTCCTTTGAAGGACCCGTGGCAGTATATTATCTCTTCATCTGACTGCGCCAAGTCAGGTCTTCAGTGTCACCCTGAGCTCGACCAGATCCAATTTTCGCAGGCAGTAATGACAGGGCAATGGAGTGATGCTATTTGAGATGAAATGAGACTGTTCTGGAAAATCCCAAAGTTGGTGTTGAGATCTAGCTGGAGGGGATGGCCCTGGCTCTTTGTAGTGAGGTGGAGATCAGCCAGCGTGGGGGCAGCTGGCAGAGCGCGTCTGCAGATGCTGTGAGGTGGGGGCCAGTCCCTCAGGTCACGCTGCCAGGAGCAGGGAAGAGCCCCTGGCCCGGGGTCTGAATGGGGACCCTGGGCTTTGGGACAGTGCGTATCCCGTGGGAGCGGTGGTCAGCATGGGGGGGGGCAGCTCATACTCAGATGCAGAAGCATCCCATGCACTGCTCCTACCAAAGCCAGGCAGCAACAGGTGGTGCTGCCAAAGGCAGCAACACAGCCACAGGCAGAGAAATGCACACCCGCCACCCTACCCCTCCACGTGCTGGAGTGTGTGTGCAGGATGAGAGAGGAAAGTGATACTCCAGCCCAGCAGGGAGACTTTCTGCAGGATCAGCGCGTGGGAAGGGAGAGAAAATCTGGACACCCGCAGAAGCTGTCACTGTTCACAGGAGACGGGATTTCCCTCAATGCCTCTGGGATTTTTGTCCCTTTCACAGCCCTACACTGGCCCCTCACCAGCCAGAGACGAGCTGTTGGCATGATCCTTGTGCCCCTGAGCCCCAGGCACAGGTTTGAGTGGGGATGCTGGTGTGAGCAGGGATGCTGGAGTGGATGGGGATGCTGGTGTGAGCGGGGATGCTGGTGTGGATGGGGATGCTGGAGTGGATGGGGATGCTGGAGTGGATGGGGATGCTGGGAGATTCGCAGCCTCCTTGCTGCTTCCTCAGCTCTGGTGCCCTGTGCGGTGCAGGGTGGCTGAGGCAGATGCACCAGCTCCTGTGCCTCTCTCCATCCCATCCTGCCCCAAGCACGCTGCCTGAGCTGTTTTGTCTTTGTAAATGAGAGATCAGTCACAGGATGGTTCGATCATTGCACTTGGTTCCCTTGCGGTGTCAGGTTTTGTTCTTGTTCCTAATTACTCAGGGACTTCTGCTCACACGCTGCTCTCTGGCTCTCCAGTACCAGCCTGGCAAAAGCGTGGGTCATTAAAGCCTTGCCTGATTAAAGCAGCAACCTTGCCAAAGGTTCCGCTTATCCCTGTACGCATTTTGAATCTGCCTTTTTTCCCCTTGTTCCCACAGTGGTTCGTCAGTTATTTCCCTACCGATTCTATCATTTGCCTTAATCCACACGATCCCTCCAGCAATATTTGGGCTGCATATGTAAGAAATACCTCCCTTCAGACATTACCCCATAACGTCCTGATCTCCTAACTGAAGCCCAGCCAAGGTGGTGGGACACAGACCCTTGGTGTTACCAGCGTTTCTTGCCCATGAACACCAACCGCTGTCGGGGCTTTTCCCTGCCGCCTTGCAGCCCTTTGCATTCAACCACACCGGCCAGGTGCATGTGCTAAATACTGCTGCATGGGCCCTCTGCTACATCTTTCCCCTGAAGGTAAAAAATTATCTCCTCCAATTATTTTCTTTTTTTATGAAGAGACTTGCAGTAACAATGTTTCTGTGAATTGCTTTTGCAGATAAATAGACCAGTCCCTGTTCCTGGAGCGAGGAAATAATTGTACACACCTAAATAGGTGCTTTCCCCTTTATCTCCCATGTTCTCTTTCTTCCTTCAGCTATCTGATGGTTTTCTTACTGCTCGCTTCACACTCCTCCTCCTCATTCTGTTATCCAAGTTTGTTTTGCTCATCCTTCCAATAATCCGGTGAAGTCCTCTCTACGAGGGAGAGAAGAAAGGAACTTTTGATTTTCCACAAACTACCTGTAGACTCTGAAGCTGTTAAGATAATTCTGCTCACTGAAGCTCTGCTTTTATTCTCCAAACAGCAGAATAAGGATTAGATTCCCCAAAGGCAAAGCTCTCCCAGTTGGATGGGCAATGCAGCATCCACAGCACCGATGGCTTGGGTGTGGAGGATAGACTCACCTCAGTGTGAAAATTTGGAAAAAATGTAAATTCGTCAGGCAATTTGGGGTATCCCTACTAATTTATGTCACCTTGATAAGGCTCATCTGTGGTGAATGTATCAACTGGTGCAAAGCTGAGCCCAGCTCAGAGTTCATGTTTCTACCACAAACCATAAGAAGAAATCTTTTTGCAAGAGTTACTCCAGCCAAGTTTTCAGTGCTTTGAGCAGGGACCTCGGCGAGGCTCTGTTGTTATAAGCCGAGCACCCAAGCGTACCTGATCGCGTAGGCTGCCAGCATCCAGAGATCCAGGTGGCGTCAGGAAGGAGGACAGATTGGTTTAGAAGCTGTGGCAAAAATGTTCAATTTAAAAAAGGGTGGAATAACTTGTCACATGAGTTTTCTACTCCCTGGTGGCCTGCCCATTGCCCCCACATAATAACCTGCTGATCAGTTTCCATTTTTGCATGATTGCAGTTTCTTTTGTACAGTCAAGCTGGCTTTTCTCTTCGTTTCATCCTTTTATTCTCTCTCTTTGTGTCTACCATTTCTTTCGTTCCTTCAGGTTTCTTCCACTCGTCTAATGCAACACCTTTGCCATTTCTACCTCTTTTCTCTCTGAAGTCCTTGTGCCTGTAATTTCTGCTTTCAAAGCAGTAATCTCGGGGAGGATGGGGTCTCCAGCTCTGCTGAATTTGCATTGCGCTGCAGCTGTTGTGCTGCTGGAGCGGAGACTGAGTGGGGCAGCGACCTCTCCGTCATCTTCCATCTGTCTGGTACCTTGGTGCACTTCAACAGCCTTCCGCGAATAATCGCATTAGTAATATAATAATAATAGCATTATTAATATAATAATAAATATAATTACTAACATCGCATAATCCCCATGAAATGTGTTCTTGGGAGAAACCCTACACAATTTCATATAGCAGAGCACTGAATTAATTTATTCATGAATGGCATGTTAGTCATAGCTGTGCCCACCAGTTTTAGACAGAAGTCTCTCTTGATTTCCTGGTTCCCAAACAGTCAATATAGCAGTCCCTATGCTAAAGCAGAATAATCTCGTTTTATTTGTCCTATATGCTTTCTGGATGGAGATTAAAGAGGAGAAGCAATGTGGGAAGAGAAGTCTCTGCAGAGTTCATAAAAAAGAATGAATGAAGATGTAGAGCACCTCTGGTCAGGAAGCTGTTCTGTATCTTCTAGTTATTGATATGCCCTAAGCAAAAGCTGCATCATGTGGAGCACACCCATCCTTTTGCTGGTTACGTTATGTATGGATATAGATATATAGATAAAATTCACTGGAGACGCTGATTCAGGCTGGAAAAGCCTGAACACTCATTAAAGAAAAAATAACACTAACGATATGCTTTTGGCTTTGAAGGATGCCATTCAGTTAACACTGGTGAGGACTAAATGCTCGTCATAAACACATCACAACCACATCAAATTGCGGCTCTGTCTGTATCCGGATTTGTCTCCGTGGTGTAACTGTATTACGGTATTCTTACATTTGAGTAGAGAAGCGTCGTCGTTAGCATTCACAGTTCCTCTGCTAAAGGAACACTTGACATGCAGGATACAAAATGATACTGTAATTCAATTGCTGGCACATTAGGTTTTTTGACATTAAGACTTGCACTATAAATTCCAATTCTGTATTCTGTCAGTAACTAACAAATGCTGAATTATCTCCTTCCTTAGACATACACCATTGGAATCCATTTAAAGTGCTTAATGATGTATTAATAAAGCATGATTTTCCAGCAGAGTTTCTGAACTCCAGCCACTGGCGCCAGGACCAGCACTGCCAATCAAATTAGAGTGTCATCACTCCTCAGTAAATAAAGGTTAATTGGATGTACAGTATGAAAGGATCAGCAATGTAAGACATATCTGTGGCAGGTTTGTTCTTACTTGAAAGCCTCATATTACATCCCAGTTCCTGTGCACACTGCTCAGATGTTGCCGGCGGTTTCTGTGCCTGATATGGACACTGCCAGGCAAGTGTATTCTTCACATTACTTAGGATCTTTGAAAAAGTTCACAGACAAAATATGTAATAGATTCAGCACTGTCATGACCTACTGATTTCTACAGAGAGCAGGGACCTGAAGAAATTCTCATCTTTAATTATTTCCCTACAAAACCTCTACAAGAACATTTTTGATAGGGGTTGGTGAGCTATGAGTTAGAGGTGTCAGCTGTACCTCGGTGGGCGACGGCATCCCTTCCCAGCTGCGGTTCTCCCTACGTGGTCTGATACTTGTGCCTTGGGGGGGGACGAAGCACACCCCCCTGCAGAGTGCCTGCTGCTGTGCAGCAATGGCAGCTTCTCAGGATTACCTCCTCCTCTGGGATTCATGAAACAGGGAGCCTCCACGGCTGTGGCAGTGCTCCATGGTGGGGCAGCATCTGTCCCCTGGCTCTGAGATGCTCCTTGCCCCTCTCCTGCTACACCGCCCAGCACTGCTTCCCACCACTCAGCACTGCATCCCACCACCTGGCATCACTTCCCACTGCCTGGCATCACGTCCCACTGCCTGATGGGATGGGGCGTGGGGTGACTGCCTTGCCAAGCCATCCTGGGATGGTTCAGGTGGCTCTCCAAGGAGCCTGTTGAAAAACAAAACAAAATCAGTAGTCTAATAAGCACAAACACGTATTTGCATTAAATAACATGCAGTGTAGCATGAGCTGGAACTTTGTCTTGGTGCATCAGGGATTTTATTACGGAAAAAGTCCATCCTGTTTTTTCAAAACCCATTAATGTATCTTAAGTGCCTTTTCTCCTTCAGAGAGTTTCTTTCAAACTCCCAGCTTTTGTTTAGTCTTTCGTTGCTAATTAACCCTCCTGAGCTATTTGCTCCCTGTTCTGCTCTGGAGGCCTGACCTTTCATTGAAGACATCTGATATTTTAGAGCTCTGATTAAAATATTTCCATTAAGTGCTTTTTCAATGAACAAAGGGCTTTTGACATGAACAAAAATGTATTATCTGAAATATTTGGTTTTGCTAAAATGTATCAATTTGCCACAGTATTTTATTAACTGCACAAGCAAGAAATATCTTCAATAAAAAAATAGTAACTTGGCAGTGGAAAAAATTTTAGGTTTTCACTGCTTATTTATAAATGTTCATTTGAAATCTAGCAGCAGTAACAGAAATTTAGAAAATACAACTGAATTAAAACTACCCATGGGACACAAATACTGGTTTTGAGCATTGTTCCATTCTGGTTGTACCTTTTAAAGGAATCACAACTGAGGCAGACTTGTAGTTGGCGTTGTCTATCATGGCTCCCATTCCTGAATGTTCCAGGGAAGCCATGTGGATTTTTGTCCTTAACTCTGAGAGTCTTTGGTTGAGAACCCCTGGCTGAGGGAGCTGCCCCTTCAGGACTGCACATGCAGAAACATAATGGGTTAATAATAACTTTGGCAGACCTTCTTTCTTCTGCTTTCAAATGTGCATTTACTGGGCTGCTCTACAAATCTAATGAGCTAATTTTCAGTAAAAGTAAGGCCTTGAAAAATGATTGGTTGGTGCTAAAACATTTCCAGCTTTATAGCATCATAGCATGATACCATTAACCAGAACGAGCAAAAGTCTGAGAATGGAATAAAACCAAAGGGATGACTCCAGTAACAAAGGAAAAAGAGACAATGAAGGCACCATCTCCTGGTTTATAACACAATGCTGACAGGCACGGCTATTGTGCGCTAATGCCACGCCATCGGTGCACCTCATTGTTGGTGCTTTATTGCGACACACACGATGATCATCACTGAGCGGATTCGTGGGCAGCTGAGAACACGCACCAATCTCCCATCCATTTCTAACAAGAGGTGTAATTTGTGCTGTGTTTTCTGTGTCATTGATATATACAGCACACATCTACAAGATCACGCAAATCACATGCAACTGTTCCAGGTTGAATTCAGGTCAACTAAATGAGATGCACTGGCCTGGGAAGCCCACAGTTGAATTTCCTGGTTTCCACAGAAAGTGAGTAACACGCAAAGGCACAAGGTGAACACATAATCAGGTTTAGGTATTTTTAGCATATTTCAAAGGGGTTTCAGGTCGTCTGCTACTTTTCCCCTAATGTCTCAGGGCTAGTGATCGACAGGGATGCGTGCAATGGAGCCGGGACATTGGTATAGCAGGCTATCGGTCAGGCACCCGCCTTCTGTGTTTTACCAAAGCTTCCTCTTCCATCACCATTTCAGTTCTCCGTTTTCAAAGTTTCCCTGCTCTGAGCCATGCCAGTTTGTCCACACTGCCCCAGTACAGTGAATTCTTCAGCATTTAGAAGTGTGTCAAAAATCTGAATTCTGGATGCTCCTCGGGACAGCAGAAGAGCCTGCACATGTTAGGGATTTAGGACCCAAGTCAGAAAAAGGCTTATTCAGGGGAGAAGTTAAATTTCTGTCAGCTTCTGCAGGTTGGGAAGGTCTTTGGCAGCAAAGATGATGTGATGGTCTGACACTTTTGTCGGTCCATTTTGCGGCCCTAACTTTAGGTGCATTGGTTTTCATTTTACTTGCAGAAACACTATGGATTTTCAAACAGTTGCATTAGCAGTAATAGCAGGTTACTTGTGGGCCAAGCTACAAAAGATCACTACAAAACATGTGCCTTGCTTCTGTATGCAACTGCATTTTTGTTTTCTTCCTCATGCTTTAAAATATATATTTATATTTAAATATATTTATTTTATACATTGCTGAAAGTGCCTTCAGGTATGAAGTTCTTCCTTCCTTCCCCCCCCCCAATATTTTCCCAGCCAACTTTAATTGTTTCAAAAAAAAAAAATCTATCACAAACCATTCACTTCCATCAGGAATGGAAGGTGCCCAGAGTCTCTGCAGAGACTGTGCCAGGCAGGGTGAAGACACTCCCCACTGCAGCAGAAGAAACAGGGTCTGCTGCCCCTCTGTCTATCACATCCCAACTCTAATTATTTCTTACTTTTATCTTATTGCTTTACCGTCTTCCATCGTCACATATTAAGTCTGAATTTTTAGACACATTGCCTGCTCTCCCTCACACTCCCCATATCTCTAAACAACCAGCTAGTGATGGAGCAAACAGTAACCTGCAGACACTTATCCCAGGGCTTGGTTACTTCCAGTGCGGAATACTTTTCTGGTGAGGCATTAACTGCTTACAAAGAAGCAGTGAATAGCTCTTATCCCTACACATAGGTGAGTGTAGGTGTAGGAGTGGCTGGTAAAAGAAACCAGATATTTGTCTATGTAGTTTTAACTTACTTAATGGAAGTTTCTGGTCATCTAAATCAGATGACGTCTGGTCTAATAAAACTAAAATCCCTAAACCCATATATTTTTGCTATAGTCAGAAACAAGTGAAGGAGTTTGGGTTTCAGACACTGCTCATTTTGTTAATGACAGAAGGAATACACAATGGGACATAACACAAAGATTTGGACAAGTTTGGCCTCATTTTCCTTATTATCACACCACTTTCAATGGAAGAAAAGAAAAGCAAGTATCAATATAAGCATACAGTGGTTTGTGCAAGAATTAAAGGTAAGTATTTTACCCCAGTTACCAGGAGCAAGCGGTGCCATGGTAAAGGTACAATCTGGGATTTGGGCTGTCTGGACTCATTTCTGCCACAGTTTGCCAAAGCCCCACAACCCAATGCATGCAACTGTCCTGTGTAGTGCTCTTGGTTGTATCCCTTCAAAAAAGAAAATAGATGCAGTTGCATTGCCTTGCCATTCTTCAAGTTTTGGTTAGTGTTACTTTTTAGACTATTAATCCCTCGAGACAGAGGTTGCAGCTTGCCAAATATCTGTGCAGCACTGCCCTGACCTCCCCAGTAGCCAGGGCTGCCTCTCCAATGCAAGTAGATACCATCACCAACAGCAAATCCACCATCCAACAGCCATGGTGGGCCCTGACTGCCATGCAGGGACCATGGCACATGTGGTATTTAGGGAGATGTAGTCAGAATTAGTAAGTATCTGCCTCCTTTCCTCATCATGAAGGGAGCACCTCATCGGGTGGAGCAGCACAGGGTCCTGGGGCTGGAGGGTGCTCCCTGCTATGGCACGTGCTGTGCCGTGCACGCTGCCTGCGCTGCAATGCCGGCTGCTTTCCTGCAGAGCACTCAGGGATAGCAAGAAACATGTTAAATCCTCCAGTCATGCCAGGAATGAAAAAGGAGATAAGAAGAGTCAAGTAGAGTGGAGATGTTTTTCCCCTACCACAGACTTTTTGGGAGCTGAAAAATTGACTTCCATTTCATCCATTTTAATGTTGAAGGGTAGGCTAGCCACGGCCCGACTTTCAGATTGTCAGTGCTTTGTCATCCCGACACTGCAATTTCAGAATATATGATGGGAAAGTCATATCAATGCCAGATCCTGGGTGAGATTTTGACGACACAAAGCTCTCAGGGTTCGGAATGAAGGTCCAGGGCATCCCTTCCTCGCTCCCCTGCACACATGCACTACAGCAGGGCAGCAATATCAAAAGATATTCTGGTGCATGCAGTTAATTTCAAAGAAAGCTGTTTTTTAAAACACACATTCATCCTTAGTTCAGCTTATTTGCCAATTCAGCTTAGAGCTCCTATAGGGTAATAAAACTGTCTGTTTCTATTACAGTGTATTTAAAGAAAGGCCAAAGAGTCAATATTTAGACCCCAGCCAAAATCACTCAAGTTTTATACACCCAAATTTACGTTCCAGTTTTGACTGTTGCCAAGTTATCTAATTTAGGATAATTAACAATTTTCAGAACAGGCATGTTACTGGTTGGACCACACTGTGATGCTAAGCAGCATGGAGCGATCCATCAGGTAAATGATGGACTATCCATCCCACCAGACCTGTCCCCTGCCCATATACTTTTGCGTGGGTAGCTCGGACAGGCAGCGAGACCTGAGGGATTTTCCTTTGCTGCCAGCCCCAGAGGAGAAGCATCACCCTGTCGTGTCTGTCTGCAGGAGCCATGGGACTGTGCCCATCCCAGAGTGTGTGGGCTGCAGGAGCACCAGGAGCTTGATCCTGCTGCTGTCTGAAGCCCTGACATCCTGGATAATGCTGAAAAACCCACCAGATGGAGGAACTGGGTCTTACTGGAAATAAAGGTATGTTCCCTCCACTTCCCATTCCCAGCCAAATGGCTGTGGGGAAAAAAAGAAAAACCCAAGTAAGAGAAACCTGGCAGAAGTTTCCCTTTTTTTGGTTCTCCAGCCTTCCTGCAAGAAGACCCAATTCTTGTTTGGTCGCAAAATATGCCATACCATACAACCCCACAAAAAGCGACTGCAGAGCAGTGCTTGGTGCACAGGGCAGCCGAGGTTGCTGCGGTCACTGGCTCTGGTGTCTCTGTGCACTAAGACTTCAGAGGAGTCTGGCTAATCCTCTGAGCCTGGCCCCAGTGACAACGTCCATAGCAGGTCTGCTCACAAGCAGCGACAGCATTTACACTGACAAACCGTACAGCTCCTCTGCACATGGTTTTGTGTGCAAAGGGCCCCAAGGCATTTGCAGGGTTTGAGACAGAAATTGCTCTCCAGGGTCAAAGCCTGACCTAACAAGTCACTCCAGCCATGGTTATGGTGGGAGTCTTGCAAAGGCCCTGCGTGGGAGTAATGAGTCTCACTGCTCTCCTTGCACCAGAAATGAATGTGCTAACGATCTTCTGCTGGAGCCACCTTCCCATCTCCTTCATTTACTCCTGACATCCTTCTCAGAAGTGCATTTCAATACGATCTTATTACCCCACTGTATGGTTTCTGCCTTTCCCCAATTTAACTTTAGTTATATAATATTCCCAAGTTAATGGGATTTCCCTTACATTTTTCAAAAACTTTATTTTTGTTAGAGGAGGGTGGGTTTAGTTATAATCTTTTTCTGTACATATTTTTTTCAGCATGTGGTAACACAAGAGACAGACAAGTAGCTGAAATTCTTTATGCTTTTTTCCTATCATTAAAGTCCTACTATTCCAGAGAACATAAAGCACAGTCAACAGAATGTCATCTACTCTTTAACCATCATTTCATGATCATAATGCTATCATTAGGAACGTGTTTCAAGTGTGTGTGTAACAGCTTCAGGATTGTCACCTATAACAAATTCCTGTCTGGGGCTTGTTTAAATATAACAATCTGCCTTCCTAGATCACATTAGATCAGTGAATACACACTACTCCTTGGAATTAGATTTGTATAAGGAAAGATTAGCCTTGTATAACGTAATGTTACATTTTGTTGTTCTGAGCTATACTAAATGTAAATCATGTCTCAGATACAATAATAATTCAAACAGAAAATGTGAAGGAAAAGACATAAATATGAAAAAGAAAGATAGGATATATAGGAATACAGTGCATTTGAAACTTGTTTTGAAAGTCAAATACATACCTTTATTTACAATGCTCTGATACTATTCAGTTACCCAATGAATTTCTGTGAAATAATATCATATCTGCACCTTTATGAACAGCACAGCTGGAGAAGAATGCGAATGAGACAGAAATAACTCAGAGCTGCCAGAGAAGCACCCCTCAGAAAAGGCACTGGCTCTTCCAGTCGTACAGTAATACAGAAATCTAGAAGTTTATGTAAGTTCCCCTTGGAGAAAGGGCTGAAGAAAGTGCTCCAGAAATATGACTTGCTAAGATCTCAAAAATAAAGTAACACAGCTCCATGTTTAAATAGTGCTTTTATAAAACCTGAGTTACAATGGAATTAAAGTACGACACAGAGACAGAATCCTTTGATTACAAGCTTTGTATCTGCAGCAGATAAGCAAGTTCTTCAAACAAACGAGCCTCCTCCAAACAAAAAACCTACCAGTGCTATAAAGACACAAGACATTGTACTTACCCGCAGGTGGCTAAGGAGCAACGTGCTTGAAAAACTGCACATAAACCAGGTAAACGTAACCTAGCTGTTCTAGCGAGGGAAGGTAGCAATGCTGAAGTTTGTCACAGAGGAAGGCAATGAGCTCCTAACAGGAGAAGTGTAAACATCTCCTGGGTGTAAACATCTGTAAAGCAGCCTGACCTGGGCCAGCTGTCGAGAATAACTGGTTTCCTCCAAGAGGCTGTAAAAGGATTGTGGGCAGGAGGTGCTGGGGAGTGTGTGCTGTGGGAGCTGGCGGGGTGGTCTGGGCTGTGGGTGTTTTCATGGCCATACAGTCAGCATCAACACAGGCAGCATGTAGGGGTGTGGGACTACAGACTGCCAGGTAGGTGCTGAAGGCAGTGGGAGGTGAGGGTGGGCTATAGCAGGGCTTGAGGGCTCATCTCATGTTTCTCACCAGGACCTTTCTAGCTGTGCTGTATGTCTCTCTGTAGGCCTCTTCTTTGTTATTAAGCTAAAATCAGGTAGGTGCCTGGCCTTAGTTCAAGCTTGACTTAAAGTCATTCTTTATTCAGCCTTAAAAATGTGCTTGAGACAGTGTGAACATGTTTCAAATTCATCCTGTAAGGTTCTTTCTGTATTTCTTATTGTACTCTTGCTGCTGCATGTCCCATGGAGATCTGTTGTGTGTTGAGTCTTGCACGCATGACCTGTGTGGCACTGGAAAAGCTGTCTGCTAGAGCTTCAGCAGGCCTTGCTTCCAGAAAGCTCTGTAATGGTAGAGCTGGAGGTGCTCCCAGTGGGGAAGAAGGTTCCTGTAGGGAGCACTGGATTATCATGAATTGCAGCATATAGATTCCTTGCCTGCTCTGCAGCGGCACAGGGATGGCTTACCAACAAGGCTGGCCCATCCTCCCAGGATACGTGCATGGCCCTTAGTGGAAGGGTCATCCCTTTCTTCCTTGCAGCAGTGCCCTGTGCAGTCTCCCTTGCTAGCAGTGAGGGGCCTTACAGCAGTCTCCCCCTGGTGGGATCCATGCAGCTCCACAGCAGCCCTCTTCCCTCAGCTGCTGGACTTGTCCCTTCCCAGCTTCGTTTTATGGAGTGTGCAGTTTCTGTGCGTTCAAGAAGCTGTAATACAAAATAACAGCATAAAGGTCTGGAGAGGGTCGATGGGGCTGCTGAAGGAGTCTTCTATCAAGAATAAAGATGGCTCTAGCCCTTGCTCTGACGAAGGGCCAAATGCTTTTTTCCTTGTAACTCAAATTAATCCCTAATGATGTGCAGTTTGGGTTAGTAAGAACACTAACCGATTCTCCTGTGTATCGAGCAAATCAGCCTTTCCCTCTCTAAACAGCAGTTTGTGCAGATGTGTAAATAGAAAATGTTGTTTTGCTTCTCAAGGGATCTATTGTTTGGTGGAACAATAATAATAGTTTCCAAATGTATTTCAGTATTAAAACGTGTGTGTTTCTGCAAAAACCAACTTTGCTTACAGGAACACAAAACCTCTCAGTAATTACCAGGAAAACTGACTCACTCTTTAAGACTTCTCTGTAAGAGCCAAGATGGAGCTCTGCAAGTCTCAGGCTGAGAAAGCAGTTCTGATGTGGCAGCCTCATTACTTATGGGGCTTTCTAGATCCCTGAAATCATCTTGGTATTCTCCTTTACTATTTCATGGCATGCACTAAACATCCACATTTGTAATGATAGGAGGAGACCATACTTGGTGCAGAGTGTTACAGGGATAATGGGGTAGGCCAGCAAAATAGGATGATAAAAAAATGTTTCTAAGCATTCAGGGCCATGTGAGATGTAGAACTGATTTATGAGATTAATGTGATACTGGAGGAGTTGGGTGGGTTTTAGGTTAATAAAACCAAGGCTGTTTAGGTTTGGACAGGAGTTAGTCCTGTAGCTAGCACGCAAAAAGGCTGATAGCATTCTGTGAGCAATGATTTGGACTTCCAGCAATGCAGCTTGTACGACTTTGATGTGTAGTCAGGGTCTGAACCAGCTTGGGTGTCTGTTGAACTTCCTCTTCATCTCTGAACCAGAGCTGATGGGACGGGGAGGCTGCTTCTGCTGTGCTTGCTCCAGAGGCAAATATCAAAGCAGCTTAATGCTACCTGTAGCAATGAAATGATGGGAAGGAAGGAAGGAAGGAAACTATCCAGATTCTGAAGTTGGTACCTTTTGATTTTGTTTGGAAAAGTTTAAAACTAAGACTTGCTATTTCTTGACCTAATATACTATGCCATGTGCAATTAAGCTGAAATTTCAAGTGGCTTGTTTGTTTAGGATATGGCTGGAGTACATCACATAAACCCTTCCTTCCAAGATCCAGGTTGTCCTGTGTTCCCCAGGGTGCCCTGATGTTGCAGTAAGCAGATTACTGCTGTGCTGGGGCACGAACATGCGGGACAGCTACAGGGAGCAGCACCTCGTGCACAGTTGCTGTGTCTGCAGCGCTGCTCTGTGGCTACCATCTCATGCTTTATTAGTGTCTTGCTGAATTTCTACTGTGAGTACAGGCTCTTACTGTATCCATTTTGCTCATTCTAGTCATAGGTGCTAAATCCCATTGCTGTGGTCTCGTGGTTTCATGGTCTGAGACCTTTGAGAGCCCTCTTTTGGGGATTGCTTTCAAATGACACCGGATTACTCTTCCCTAAATAGGTAATATCCATGCATGGTTATGCATGAGCAAAACCACTTGGTTTCTATATTTCCCACAGGGTGCTTGACTGTGCTCTTGCTCATCCCGTTTGTGAACATATACCAGGATCTCATCCTGCGTCCATTGCCAAGAGACGTGGTCAGGTGCTTTGCATAAGGGGACTCTGTAGGGAAAACCTTTCTGTAGCGGGGTAGAGCAGCTTCAATCTTCCTCCGTAAGAGCTGGCTGATCTTGTCTCTTTAGCAGATCTAAACCCAAATCCATTTATTAGGCTTTGAAAGAAGCCAATTGTTTTCCTACAACTTGAAACAAAGGCATGGAGTGGTATTCCCATGTTTGCAGACAAAATCTTTCTGACCAGATGGTAGAGCAATAGGAGAGGCTTTGGGCAGCTGCTGCTCCCCTATAAACCGGAGGGACAAACAGAAGGTGGGCGTCCAGAGAGCAAAGTCTGCACAGGACTCCAGGGTGGTAATAAATTAGAGAGAAGAGTTGGAGCAAGGCCACAAATGAGAATTTAATTGCGCACTTCTTGTGTTTCCTGAGACTGGATTGTACTGGCCAGGAGTGCTTTCTGGAGGAAATGAAAAGATGATACCTGGTGAAATATTACTGTGAGAAACTGTGTATGATGAGTTCTCTATTGAAAAAAAAAACTTCTCCGTTAATAGAGATACGATGTCTGAATCTACATTTTGAGACTTGGATGCCTTGAGTATTTGCTCAGCAATAATTTATCACTTGAGAAACACTGCACAGAACAAGTGTGGTCAGGCTGTGACCACCTTTTCCTCCCGCTGATTAATAGAAGATGAGGTAGGCAGGGGGTGATCAGGGATAGTCAGCCCAGATATCCAGGAGGATATTAGGAGGTTTGTGTGTGTTTGACCTCCACGAAGTTAACAACAGATGGAGGTGACTACCTGTTCAGTCTGCTGAGTGCTACAGACCTGCGATCCACAGTCCTTAATAACCAGACCACTCCAGGATGTATGTGGAGGTGAAATGTAAGCCAAATGTTCATGCAGAAACATAAAAGGTTTTCAGACTTTAGTGTATTTTGGAAATGTTTGTCAAATAGCTGCATTTTCTCGCTTTACAGGACCCAAGAAGTAGGACTGATGGAAATCACTTGCCACTGCCAAGAAGTACTGGGCGCTTGACTAAAACCCCTCTATTAGTAAACAGGTTAAAGATGACATGCAATATTGGATATATCTTCTCACTGGCTAGCTCATGAGTCCATTGGTACACTTAAGAGAAAGCCAGCATTCTAACAAACTTCTTTACCATTTCTGTGTCAATTCTCTCATAAGGTCTTACAAACACTTAAAGTACCAGCTTTTACAGTAAACTTGGCTAAGCATTTAAGACTCTCTCAAACTTCTGTTTTGTATTGAAGAATTAAAGCAAGTCAGAACTTCTGTTTAGGATGCACAGGATTTTTAGGGTGCTGTGAAAGAAGATATCTGTAAGGACACTTTCTATAATATACCAGATAAAAACATTCATATAAAAAAAATCAATGAGATGAATAATTTGATTCATTTGAACTGTTCAAGGTTGTGGGGTTATTTTTACTTCAACTTTTGAAGGTGGTCCAAGTATATTCTAGCAAAAGATAATACTTTTCTATCTCCACGTCTATCCTTGCTTGGCTGATGCAAAAAGCAAGCCGGTCTCAGTAATCAAGTAACAACTGTTGTCAGTGCCAAAACAGGAATGCATGTTTCTGAGTTGTTAATGTAACATAAACAAAAACTGGGCTGCAAGTAGTGCTGTTGGGAAACTCTGCATAGCAGTCTGCAGATCTGGAGAATGGAGTACATCTCTCATCCCCAGGGGGATGCAAGGCAAGACAGCCCAAATATCAATGGTGATGTGAGGTTAACATCATGTAAGGATGGTTTCATGCTCTTCTGACCTGTGAGAACATGACTGTCTTGGGCTGAAATCTTCTGTGCTGGATCTGTCTGCAGGCAATGGTCTTGGTTTTGTTTGTTTGTTTTTTCTGTTTTACTAGCAGGTTTTCAATAATTGTGTGTTCTGAGGCTAGGGGAAGGAGGGGAGGAATATTTTTATCACAACAAAGAACGTGTGTTTGGGGAAAATGCTATGGTGAAAGTGGTTGGTGACTAATGCTGATCATGGAGATGGTCCTCAATGAGGATAACTACCAGTATTCAGGGAGAAGGAAATAATGCTTAACAAAAAGGAATGAAGCTTTGGGTTGGGTTGATATATTTTAGAGGAATACTTGGTTTCCAGTAGAGCAATGCTCTCTGCAGTAGTAGATTTGGGTGTTTTGCATTTAAGACTGGTTTTAACCCTTATGCTGAGGTCCTAGTCTGAAACCAGACACGGTACTTCTGTCGCAGATGGAGTGAGAGGGGGAGGCAAAAATAATGTGGTTTATTGATATAAAACAGTGAGTTAACAAAGTTCAGTGGTAACTGCGACAATAGTTTGAGATTCGATGGCAAGGTACACTTTGTTATTTACTGCACAGAGGACAGGGTCAGACAAGACTGTCAGGG
>BOSO01012332.1:36233-53486 GCA_018403395.1 Gorsachius goisagi | reverse complement strand
TTTTTTTTTTTAAACAAGGGGAAAAAGAAGATTCACTTGACTATCAGAGCAAAACAAGCATTTGACTGACATCTTCCCTCTAAATGTTAAAATTTCCAAAGAAGGTGAACTTGTGGCAAAATATTATTTATGGATTATTAGAAAGTAAGACTTCTATTCAGGAAGGAGAAAAAAAAAGCCATTTTTCTCACCGCACAAAACCTTACTGCAGCAAAGCTTTGCCACAAAAATTACCAAGAAATGAAGAGAGATTTTAGGGACTGAGGTTAAGATCAGAGTGCCATGAATCTAGTAAGTGTTCCACTCAGCCAGCCCATCTATAATTTATCCAATATACCGGATTAAAGCCAAGTCATTTAACAAATGTATTCTTGAAAAGCTCCCTCGTTCATCAACTCACTTAAGTACAGAAAATTACATACTTTGAGATCTTATAAGCTATTTTAGGGAAATATGACATACCTTCCATAGGAGACCTTCATATCGTCTCAGAGGTTTGTTGATAACCTGCACAGAAATTAAAGCTTATGCAGGAATAGCTTCAACTAGACAGCCTTGACAACTGGCATTTTAAATGGGCACAAAAGTTCCTACCTTTCCGGTTTTACCTCCCAGTATTAGTTTCATTTCTGCACCTTGGGCTAGATCAAGGGGTGTCTGATCTGTTTAGTAAGCAGAGAAGGCATGAGAATTTGATGCATATAAACCTAGACAAATTTAGCTTAAAAATAATCACTCTGACACTGTGTTTACCCATTCAAGTTTGGTCCCACAAGCATCCAAGTTTACTTGGAATAGAGGAACATAAGCTTCTCAGGGGCAGAAGACCAAAAAAGGCTCTGACAGAGGAGACCTCTTACTTACATCTGTGTTTGCATTTCAACAATATAAAGCAGTTCAAAACATTCACAAATATCAAGATAGAGGCATCTTTCATCAGCTGACAAGTACACAGTCTGCATAACATCTGCATAAAATTTTCCTGGATTTGCTTCCATTAGAAGCCTTCATCTGAAAAGCCACTTTGTCTGGGCCACACCTTCAATCTTACCACTTTCTTTGTTACCTGCGTTCAGTGTTTAGCAACGAGAAAACAAAAGCCAGGCACATTTCATGGTGAAAAGAGACAGCAGGTAAATATTTCTAGAAACATCTAAGTTTGAAAAATAAAAGCATATATGATATTTTGCTATAGTTCTTAAGTCTCTTGCAATTTAGTCACTATTGGCCTTCCTTTACTAGTGATACAAAGCTTGTAAAGCACCATAAGATTTTCCTTGAACAAGTGATAAGTAACATAGCTTACAGAAGGTGTTAAGTTTCTGTCTCTTCTTAACACTTTACATACTTTCATTTTGTACTCACCATTTTTGTTTCTTATTTTAGGATCTGCTCCATTTTTTAGAAGTTTCAATGCACAGTGCTTGTGGGCACGGTATGCTGCACAATGCAATGGTGTGTTCCCCATCTGATCCGTACAGTTGATATCAGGTGGTTTGGGCTTGTTCAACTGGAAAAAACAAAGTTCTGCTTACTTATCAGTTTTCCTTCCTCTCCAGATGCCACATTCATTCTTTTGAAAGTTAGCTGTTCCTAACTAGGATGCTTCAGTGTAGATCTGGCAACAAAGAGGGCCTGTAGCCAGTGTTACAAGAAGGACAAGGACTACAGCAATCAAGCAAGATGTTCAGCTAGAATAAGGAACTTCTCTGGTTTTTTGCTTGCTATACCCTTTCCACATCTGCTGTACAACATGGGAACATTTATCCTGCTCAACTGAACAGTGTCAGAGAGAGTTCCCCAGCATTACAGTTCAGTCATTTATAGCGCTAGAATGGGCCTATCTGATTCTACTGTCAATCTACTGTTCTCTGTAGAAGAGTCCCAGGCACAGTCTGAAAGTTAGCACAAGCCAGTGCTATATCCAGAATGAATTTGTGTGGCCACCCTGTTTCAGAGTAAGAACTTTGTACAGAAGGGTGGCAGGTCTGCCAGTCTCAGTGACAGAGCTATCCTAAGCCATTAGAAGCTCCTAGTATAGGCAGTCTGTTACACAAACAGTTTTGCTGCATTCTGAGGTCTAATTATTGTGGGAACTTAAGATTAGAGCAGCTATGTAACTGAGGGAAAAACCTCTGAGTTTTACTTACACATAATAAATATTTTGAGAAATTGACTCCAAAGAGAATAGTCATCAAGCATGACACTACTAGCCACCCTAAAATACCACTATGCTTCTTCTCAAATATGTGCCTATTAGATGTCTGCATGGGGGTTGGACTAGATGATCTTTAAAGGTTTCCTCCAACCCAAACCATTCTATGAAATATCAGCCATTATGGTTACGCTTCCAAGCCAAATGGGACTGCCTTAATAGAAAGGCTAAGCTACTGTTAAGCAGTCTTAAGAGACTAGAGTCACAAGTGCATGACAACAGTTTTAGAGAACCTCAGTTTAAACCTCCTGCATTAGCCATATGCTATCTTAGAGAAATTACTCCATAATAACAGAATTCCCCTGGCAGTGATTTCAGTTAGCATCACCAGTAACCACCTGAAAGGTGCTTCAGAAATAGTTCTATAAAGGATAAACTGCCACAGATGTTATTTACAGTTCAATTGAAAGAGAACACAAATCAAAAAAGACAGCTTGTGGAAGTGCCCAGTCAGAAGGTTAGGATATCATAGGAGTAACTCACACAACTGGGGGATTGCGATTGACGGATATAAGCTGTTTTGCAAAGACAGGCAGGGAAGAAGAGGTAGAGGAGTTGCACTCTATATTGAGGAAAACCTCGAATGTATTGAAGTCCACTGTGGTGATTGTGAGTGCTCTATCGAATGCCTCTAGGTCAAAATCAGAGGGGTTGTCTCCAAGCAGGACCTTACGGTAGGCATCTGCTACTGACCTCCAAACCACAATGATAAAGCTGATGAAGCAATATTTGGGGCACAAAAGCAAGCAAAAAGAACCTGGTTCTTATAGGTGACTTCAACTACTCAGACAGCTGCTGGAAAAACAATACGGCAGCTCACATGTCATCCATCAAGTTCCTGGAATTAATAGAGGACTGTTTCCCCATAAAAGTGTTAGGTGTGCCACCCAGGAATGAGGCACTGCTGGACTTGCTATTCGCTAACTAAAATAAACCTGCTTTGTAATATTTCAGTTAGTAACATCCTTGGTTGCAGTGATCACAATATTGTGGAGTTCAGGATCCTGCTGAGCGTGCTGAAGGTTAGTACCAGGACAAGGGTGGTAATAGCTGGCACGACACACCCAAAGGGTGGTGGTAAATAACTTTTTTTTAACTGGCAACCCTTCACAAGTGGGGTTTCCCCAGGGATCAGTATTGGGCCCAACATTATTCAATATCTTCATAATTGATCTGGATGATGGGATCAAGTGTAGCCTGATGAAGTTTGCAGATGACACCAAATTCAGTGGGGAAGTAGACACTCTGGAAGGGAGAGCCACCCTGCAGGAGGATCTGGGTAGGCTGGAAGAGTGGGCTAGCAAGAACCTTACGAAGTTCAATGCAGACAACTGTAAGGTCTTGCACCTGGGAAAACATAATCCAGGAGTGCAGCACAGAGTGGGATCCACCTGGCTGGAGAACAGCTCTGTGGAAAGGGACCTGGGGGTCCTGGTGGACAGTAAGCTCAACATGAGTGCGCTGCTGCAGCCAAGGTGGCCAATAGGATGCTGTGTTGCATCAGAAAGGGCACCAGCAGGGATAAAGTAGTCATTATCCCACTCAGCGCTTGTCAGGCCACACCTGGAATATGGTGTACAGTTCTGGTCCCCACTATACAAAAAAGATGTGGACAGGCTGGAGGGGATCCAGAGAAGGGACACCAAGATGATCAAAGGACTGGGAAGCCTGGTATATGAGGATAGGCTGAGAGAACTGGGATTGTTCAGCCTTGAGAAAAGGAAGCTCAGAGATGATCTCATCACAGTCTACCAGTATATAAAGGGTGGCTACAACGATAGAGACTCTTTTCACAAGGAGTCACATGGAAAAGACCAGGTGTAATGGGTACAAGTTAATCCTTAGGAGATTCTGACTGAACACGAGAGGAAATTTTTTCACAATGATAACAGTCAACTATTGGAATAATCTCCCCAGGAGAGTGGTTGACTCCACCACACCAGACACTTTCAAGACACAGCTGGACAGGGTCCTGGGCCATCTTGTTTAGACTGTTCTTGCCCAGAAAGTTGGACCAGATGATCCTTGAGGTCCTTTCCAATATGGTATTCTGTGAAGTATAACCTCATTAATACTGAGGTCTTAAATACCCAAGTTCCTGAGGATTCCTGGGTTTTAGCTCTCTCTGACCAGCTGTTTTTACATCTGCTCTATCTCTGCCTCTCCTGACCCCTTGATTCCACACCTTATAAGCTGCATGCCTGTACTTTCAGCAGCTCACACCTTGTTACAAGGCAGTATTTTGAAGAAAGTTTCATGCATAGACTCATTGAGATAAAAAGCTTTCAGTTATTTCAGTACATGTACAGTACATTTTTGAGAACTCACAGGAAGAACACACCAGTTTTGTCTCAAGTAGACTAAGAAGCCTGGGTTAAGATTCAGCTACTGAAGGTCTATGCTTTAATAGCAAAACATGCTGTGATCTAGTGAGAATCCCAACAGAAGCAAAACACAAAAGTCACCATTACCATTTGACTTCAAGAAACTTCAATAGAAGGAGCAGTTACAAAGTTAAAGCACATGCAGGAAAAGGAGGAAGAATGGTCTGAAGTCAAATTAGAAGGTTTAGCGAAACTGCACCATTAAATTATTTCTTCCAGACAATTCTGTTAGAATATGCAGTACAGTCTTTTTTGGTAAAAATAATCAAGATAAAGAAGAATTAACAATAAAAGGTTATTGTTCAAGTAAGTGACATTTTGATCCAAAAGGATGGCAGTAGAGAACAAATTCTGGTGTGTTAGGTCTCACAATAAAAGTAGACTTAAGGAACTAAAGAACTTTCAGAAGCGTAATAGTCTGCTAATTAAAAAAAGATACAGTAGGAGCAGAAAGGCATGAACATCAATAGGCAAAGTGTAAGGAATTCTCAAGACAAAGGGCAGTTCAGAAGAGCTACACAAATTCTCCACAGAGGCATTAACCTAGGAGTAGGAAAGTCTACAAAGTTTATGCCACAGAATTGTAAGTGGAGAAAGTTCTTTGAACCTCCTCAAGAGTCAGTGCCAAGTACTAACTGAAAGACTCCAGGAAAAACTGTTATGACTTGACTTAAAAACTGCATCATGGTCAAAAAAAGCTGTAAGTACTTTGAAAAGTTTTAGAGGTCAACATACAGCTGCCCTTGCATATATGAAGCTCAATGACACTAAATACAAAAAAAAAATAAATCACAAATTAAAATTGTTTACAGGAAGAGTTGCATGTGCATGCATGGTTACATTCCATATGAAAGCAAGCATAAAGTTCTTCAATGACAGATTTCTATGAGGAGTCACTTTTTCCTAATATTTTCTGCATCAGTTTAAGGCTTAGTCAGCAGGCTTGCAACATCAAATATAACAAGTGTTAGGAATTACCAGAATCAAGAACAGATCACTTATGCCAGTGTATTAACTACAATTAATACAATCATGCCAGCATATTAAGGCACTACTCTTCCACATCTTAAGTGCCATGTACAGCTCTGGTTCCTTCTCCATTTTGAAGAGGATAGTACAAACAGTACAAATAAAAATTACAAGGATGACCAAAGATTTAAAAACAGTTTCCATGCAAAAAGTTAGACAGACAAGGGTTCTTCAAACTAGAAGAGATAAATTTAGAGGAGGAAAAGAACAGAATTTTGAAGGTGTGTTCACAATGGCTTCTAGGCAGAAAAGGAAAGAACGTCAAATTTCTCAACATACAAATCTCATTTGTGAATTTTCCATTAGAAGTGAGTAGAAGCATTCAGACTGCTTTGCCGTCTTAAAAGGCATTACATAAAGGTGCTAGCCAGGCAGAATAACATCCCATACTGCACATCTTACTTCCAAGGAAACTCTTCAGGACTCTCAAAAGCTTGAGTTCAAGCACCAAGATCCTGCTTCAAAACACAACTGGATATGGTCCTGAGCAACCTGCTCTGGTTGACTCTGCGCTGCAAACAGGAGTTGGACTAGATCATCTCCAAAGGCACCCTCCAGTCTCAGTTCTTCTGTGATTTGCTTCTCCTACAGCCTTACCACGGTATTATTCATCTTGAATTACTATGAGAGTGTGCACATACAGTTTTCAAGTCCTGCTCAGCATGAAATTGTGCTGTGTAGATGACTGTCCATTTAAAAACTACATAGATTTCAGCTACAATGTATGCTAACGACAAATGCTTACTTTCAAGATTTAAAACAGGCCATACCATGGTGAAAACCCAAGCACCCATGACATTAAGGTCATAAGAAGCTTATGTCAGCAGACCTAGAAACATTACACTGCTATTTACAACTAACTGAAGAGTATTTAGAAACTTTAAAGAAGCTGAAAACCATTGTTTTGCAGCCTCCAGCAAGGAGTCTGGAAAACCCTTGAGGGTTCAGCACCTTACCGAAATAACATGGTGCACAGTACTAATATTCTGAAGTCACAGCACCTTGAAATGCAAGGCCTAATTGTTACATTAGCATTATGGCTTGAACCACTTCACACAAAAGTATTATGAGCACCTGAATTCTTACCAAGGCAGTCAGTCTCCCCGTTTCCCCCTCTCTTGCTGCTCCTAAGAGTTCTTCTTCCAGTTTCCTTTCTTGCGTCCTTTCCACTGCTATTTAAAAAAAAACAACCCAAACTCAAATTTGTCAGTGTCAATAAAGCATCAAGTATGTATAAAGTACAGCATTTAAGAAACTATATGAAAACAAGAGTTTCCATTATTATTTATTTGGGACCGGTATAAATGGAATATTTATTCAGAAAAGTTTTTGAACATACTTTTGCTCTGACACAAACACATAATATTTGACAAGATGTGTGAGTGTGTATACATATACATATATATGTTATTATTCTTTTGTAAACACTTAAAGTCCAACCCTACTCCCTCGTAAAAGGAAAACGGGAACTATGCAACAACCCCGTCAGATCTTCCTTGTGTTCTTTTCAGTTTCTCTTCTATTATTCCTAACATCCTACAGAAATTTTATTCTTCTCTGACAATCCAGCAGATGATCAGTGGAAAGGACTGTTATCTGTGCACTTGCATGTAGAATCAGACGAGAGATCACTTTTCAAATATATAGTCTGTGGTACTGGACACAGAGCTCCAGCAGTATTTAGGGGTATCACATAACAATACCAGGAAGCACCACAATTTTTGCACTCTCCTAAACTGTAAGCAGTGAGACTATGTAAGTACTTGGACATCATCTCCCTCACTTTCAACACTTGTGAGGCAATGGACAAAATGAGGGGAATGGCTTTTACTTTTTTTTTTTCCCCTTTGACATAATCTCTAAGACTGCAATAGCAAGTCCTAAACTTGATCCAAAACCGGGTCACCTTTGCAAACTGTTCAGAATTTTGCTCTTTAATGATTTTGTTGACACAAAGTCACTTACTAGTCTTGACTTGAGTTTCTCCTCTTCCAGAGAGCTAAGGCTTTGACTGCCATTTACCATTCATAGCTGTAGCAAGGATTACCCCAAGTGGATTGAAATAGTTACTTGAATAATGCCAAGTCACTTGCAGATATATTGTGAAAAGAAACCCCAACTGTCAGTACTGTAGACAGGAACCAAAAACTGTAACTTTTCTTCCTAATGACCAAATTTAAAGATAAAATTCAATTGAGCTTCTGTAACTTGTACATTCTAAAAGCCGATTTTCTCTTGCGCAAGTGTTGAAAAAAAAAAAAAAAACAAAACAGGCTATGATCTATTAAAGTTACCTTCCAACATATTCCTTATGTCTTTATCATGAGTAACTTCTTTTGCAGTCTCTCCACTCCCATTAACAATAGAAGTATCAGCATTATGCTGCAAGAGTAACATCACCACCTCCTGGAGAAAAATTTGAAACACACTGCTTATCTATTTTGGTTACGGCAAGGCCACAATCGGGCTTTCCAGCTACTGACATCCTGTAAGATGAACTGTATAACGGCTTCTCACCACTGCTGACTTACAAAAACAGGAAGGGATGTTTTAAAGAGATTGAAGAGTGGGACTAACTGCAACCTGCTCTCTCATGTCAGTCAGGCTGAAGGAACTAACAGGAGATTCAGCTATGGCTGAACAGAGCCGCACCAATTTAAAAGAAGGTGTACCTGGTGCAAATGCTGAATTTGACAAATAAAAATAGCACAACTGACTCTTTTGATAAGAGACTAAGGAGTCACCCCTTCAGAAGGGCCAAGAGGTTATCCACAGAGGTAGTACTAGTCTGAGAATGATGGTGGCATGTGAGGAACAATCAAACTAATCTCACATTACAGGCCTATAAAAAGCTCTTTAGTTCTAGTTTTCTATGAAGAAACAGCACTTCCAGACACCAAATGGACCAGTGTGTCCTAATTTATAGTTTTTTCCCCTCCAGAAGCCACTAAGATTAAAACAATATGGTTTCTCTCTACGTAAACATGCAGTTAGTTAGGAGGAAGAATCCCTACTCCTTTTACTGTGTCAAACACACCAGACACAAACGCAAATTAATCTGTTGTACTTTAGCATTAGATTAGAAATCTTTATACTGGTTTCCACATGGTAATTAGCACCTGCAGCTAGAAGTAGTGCTACGCTTCAGCATTTTCTCTGACACACAGCAGAAGCAGAGCAGAAGCCACATCAGTTAGTCACACAACTGATGCACAGTGCTACAGTAGAAGACAACAACTATTTTTTTCTGCCTGCCAGCAAAATCTTTGCCAATAAAAATCTAAAAAAGATATGACAAAGTATACCAGGGAAAACCATGACCAGTCTTCTCCTGTCTTCAAAAAAAGATATTTGTACCGTGTTTTTGTTTTGGACAGAGTTATACCAGCAAGGCAATATGCCTGCTTCTTTTGAACACACTGTACCAAAACAAGTAAGTCATTTTTAGACACTGTAAAAACATGTTTTAGAAGTGACCTTATTGCTAGTATTTCCTTAATAATTCTATGATTGAGGCTTAAAAAAGCAAATATACTTTACCTTACGTCCTGTGAAAGCTGCACGATGGAGTGGAGTGTCCCCCATGTCGTTCAGCACATTCACATCTGCACCAGCCTAAACAGCAAGATCAAAAGACATCTGAATGTCCTTCCAACAAGAACTACATAACTATTCTCTTTGACTGGGGGAATGGGGAGGACAGGACACTAACGTAGGCCTCATGGCAAATCAGATCAGAACTGTAACACAGCCATCCTGGAAATGAAGATAAAGTACATATGTAAGATTGATAACCAGCATTCTATAAACTGCTTCAAAAAGGAAATGCCTCCTGCATTTTTTCCAGGCATCCCTCTTACTTTTGAGAAGGTGCTATATAGAAAATAAGTTTGATGCAGGGGGGTGGGGATGTTGTTTGCTTTGTGGGTTGTTTTGTGTTTGGTTTTTTTGGGGGGGTGGGGGGCGGGGTGTGTTTGATGTTAGCAAAAACCCAACACAAAAAACCAAACAACTTACTGAAAGAACTGCAATGGTACTGGGTAACACGCATACACATATTATTACAGATGTACACACAGTAGCACCAGCCTCCTGGTGTGCCTGATTTAACAAGTGGCATTCTCTCTAGGCACCTTTTGCTGCTCTTTCACTTGAAGTGAAAACTTCCATGTCCGCATTAAGATGGTACCATCTGAAACTTAACCTTTCTCCTCCCTTTTCTCTTCTACAATCTTTGTCTTGAATCTCCTTGCCTCTTGTCAGACACTGTCTCCATTCCGTACCTTTTCTCTGAAAAGACAACTGCTTGCACAGGCATTGTTCCAGGAAACCAAGAAATCCTACTGTTCTTTTCTTTATGCATTTCTTCTACAACATTTTACCTATCCTCAAAAAGTCAGAAAGAGGACAGGACATATATAACTATCACATATGTTTAGATCACATAATTTAGCCAGATCACTGCTGCCCACCTAAAGTTAACTGATGAACCTGACTAGTTCCAGAGTTCTGTTTCTGATAATATTTCATTCACTCGCTCTTTGAGCGCAAAATCTAGAAACAAGTACACAGAGATACCTGTATATGCATATTCTTCCAACTCTGTTAAGTGTTGATAAATGCATTAAGTGACAAAACTTTACCTTTTGCTTTAAGAAGCCCTCTTGGTTGAGAACAGTGTAATCTACTGAGGTGCGCAGGAGAGAAGAGAACTTCTCAAAGAAATCTCAACTTTATTTCCTGCTTTAGTCACAACTATGGCTGGTAGTCTTTATTCTGAATGAAATTCAAGTTTAGGTTAGCTACCTTTGTATTTGAGGCTGTTTAGTATACTCCCACTCTCTACAGCAAAACCTTTCAAACAGGAATAGGGTACAATATAGTTAAGGTTGGTTGAAGCTGCGCTGAGAGCTGAGGGGAAAAAAAAAAAAAAACCTCTGCCAGAAATAACTGCAAATGCAGTGCAGATGTGGCTATGAACATACAAATAGGTCTGCTTTGACCACAGAGGTTCACAATTTGGAAGTTCATCACATAGTTTATTATTTGAAGACGTTAGAAATAATGAGTTATGTTAATGTGTGCCTGGAAAGAAATGCATACAAGTTACTTTGCACAGAACTGTGGACATACTTCTATACACAACACCCAATTAGATAACACAGACTTTTTTGCATTTGAAACACTTTAGCCTTTCTTGCAACTCAGTAAGTGAAATTGCCTTTATGTACTACAGTAAGCTAGATCAGGTCCTTGAAACATTTGCATTACTAGTATCAGATGCTGGCTTACTATATGCAGATATTCACTGAGCCTGAAAAGGGCTGAAGCTTTCACAAGTGCATACTTATATAGTATATGTCTTTAATTCCTATATTCAGATGGTTACACAGACAAACACACATACTTCATGAGAAAGTTAGCAAAGTACCAATAGCTATAAACAGTGTCCAGAGTAACAGCTACATACTACAGTATAGACTTCCAGGGTCATTATTTTGCGTCCTTGTAAACTAGGCTGATCTTAATACTGCAATTACTTCATTCCTTAGTTTTAATAATCAGCTTAGTTATTTCTATGTTACATGCAGATAAACTGTAGGAGTGGCTGCGCCTCTCTACAAAGCCACCTTTCTTTTATCACAAAAGTCTGAATAAATACTAACTGCTTCTAGCATAACAAAGAACTTTCTGCCTTACATACAGAGGTAAATAGAAATATACCTTCAGCAAATCCTCAACCACAACAGCATGTCCAAAGTAGCATGCAAGGTGAAGAGGTGTCCAACCCATATTAGATTTACTTCTGCCTAGAAGATAGAACAGGTAAGTTAAGTTTTGGTCACACAGTCCAAAACCAGATCTTGTCGTGCTTGGAGGCTGGTATGGATGATCATTCTTCACAGTAACAGAGGAGCAAAACAGCTGGAAGCATCAATACTAGTCACATCATCTGAATTACTAAATTGGCATGCAGTCTAAGAACGTTAGATTCCAACCTACAAAACCCTTCTGAAAGGAGAAAGTCAGGTAGTCTGATGGAGAATAAAACTTCTGTTCTCATGTAATACCTTGTTATTCAGCTGCAGCAAGAAGCTTCAGTTACTTTCATTCACTATGAAAATAGCACATGCAAGTATATATTTCTCTTGTTTACCAAAACCATGTTAGTTTCCAATTGCAACACTCAATTGTACTAAGCAAACCTGATTTGTGCTTAGTTTTTACTAAGCAACAGACCCATAGCATTCCAAGTGCCACCTAAAAGCTATCATTTTTTTATTTGGAAGCAAAATGAAAATGAGGCATTAGAAACGGTTTTGAAGTTACTGCCAACATTAAGTCTTCCTTTTCATGTATCCTCAAGCACCGAAGTCTGGAACATGCATAACATTAAGTTTGCCCTGAGGGGACAAGCCACTAGCACAAGGAAAAAGGGAACTGCTGGTCTCACAAGTTTATCATTCTTTCTGCTCTCATATTACAAATTAACATTAGAACATGGTTCACAGCCAAAATATTTTACCATTTCTTATAACTGCTTCCAGCTAACATTTCTGCCTTCTGTTGGCCATTTCTTTTATTATTTGGTTCTCTTTCTTCTCAGCTGCTGCTATTGTCCCAACCCCAGATTTAATATTTTCCCCTCACCCCAGTCTGACCTACAACAGAACTCTTGCCCTACATGACTGCCGATAGCTAAAGTACCACAGAAAATAAATATTGTATGGATGACTGATTCTGGGGTGACAGATGCTGGACAATGTACCAAATGGGCATCATTCATCCCTTAGTCTAGTAGGGAAGAAGGTTCTTCCAGAGAACACAAGAAGTTAGAGTTGCACTGAATTCATACAATTAGCCCAAAACAGTCATTAATTACAGCACTGACAAGGTAGTGCTGCTGCTAAGAAATTCAGTCATGAAGAAAATCAGGAACCTGGCCAGAGTTGTAGTTCTTACTGAATAAAGTGCCAGAGACCCTTGTTCTGCATCCACTTGGAATGCCTGCATAAGTAACAAGTAACTTTTCAAGCTCTTGAGGTGTTTATCACTTCTTTTCAAATGACCACAAGTGTTTGCACTTTTTTTTTTTTATTTTACACCAGAACACCATTACACTGAGGAGACTGCAAGGATAAGAAAGTAAAATAAACACAACAAAAAAATAATTCTCCCAGCCCTTCCACCCAATTCTTTGCTTTGATGCCAGTTAGCTGTAAGTCTCAAATGTTACCATTTGTTTAGAGAATGGAGACAAACTAGGCAGTCATGTCCTGGTTGCAGTCTGCAGGCTTCTGTGCAGTCATTCAAATGTGTATTTTGCTGTAACACACTGTGGACCATTGACCTTATTTTACAGTTTTCTTACTTTGCAGAGCCCTAGATATTCCATTTCCTTGTTTTAAAGAGAATAAGCTAACATAGCCTCAGAAAATATGATTGTTTTGGATGAAACCCAGGTTTAGTGGTGCTTTAATGTGGATACCTTTTTCTGAAACCAGTGAACTGAGAAAACTGGAAATGGAAGTTCACACCATTTGGCTAGATTCTCATCAAGCAAATCTTGCTTATCTGGAAGTGTTGACTGGCCAGAATCTGGCTACAACAGAAAAAGTAGGAAAAGCCTGGATTTATTTTCTATTTTCTCTTCCTTCATTTTGGCTGAAATTAGGATGTTCAGAATCACTCTTGTCAGACCTCACACTTGTGAATCTAGAGCACAGCCTCAGACACAAGCTCACCCTTTGAAAGACAAGACAGGTTTTACAAGATGTTGAGAATAGGCTTTGACACCCAGGCACATTAATGTGTTGGACTTATGTCTCCCAAGGCATGCTCTTGGGGAAATTTACACTACCTCCAGTACAGTCTCCCACCTGCTCCAAAAGTACTTTATTCCAAGCCAAGTGTCATTGCCACATCAGGTGCAAGTCCTGAAGGAACTGCTGCAGCACTGAAGACATTCCCCATACCCTGACTTTCTAGGGATATCTGGTTATCCAGAAGGTAGTGACAAAAGGACAAGAGGCTGTAGGGAAAAGAAGGAATATGGAAGGTTGAAAAAAGTCAGTTAGAGTATACAGCCTGTATTTTAGTTAATCATCATGCGGTTGTGCAATTACTACCTGGTAGTACCTAACAGATCAGGATTTGTAGCAAGACATAGTGGTTTTGCTAGTGAGGAAGGAGAGTGGCAGTGGTAGTTATGTTGCAGAGGCTGGCTGGCCTGAATTGGTCTTACACTGTTTCCAGTGGGGTACTCTACAGGTGCAGAGCGATTGAAACAATCAGTCTCTGAAGAGTGACTGTGGAAGAACAGAGCTTTAGCTCTGAAGTTTCACACAACCACAACAGTTGCCCCAGAAAATACTTCTGTTATACGTCTGTGTCCTCTAACATTTAGAAGAACCAGAACTTAGAGAACAGTTGTTTCACTGTGTATAGATTCCTTATTCAGAATTACTTTGTTTAACCTAAACTGTCACTAGCATGTTCCCTCTAGTTTCCTAGACCTCCCATTAGCAAGCATGTATTAGCTGGCTGACCACGTATTGCTACATTGGAAGACTAACAGATAAGCACCACCTATCTGTCCCTTCATTAGCCGAGTCTCTTCTACCTAGCTGCAAACTCGCACAATATTAACACTTGACTTTGAGCAGGAATGCTGATCAGAGACCAGTTTGCTTAATATAATACAGGACTACAGATTATGCCATTGCATTATTCTTTTTTGACTTCAGGTTATGTTTAAGAACACGTACGTGAAGCTCTGAAATCTCTTCTAAGCACAAGAGACTTCAGCAACTTATTTATGGGTACTGTTGCATGAATCTTAAGGTACTTTTATTCCAGCTGTTTAGACACTACACACAATGTCATAAATATTTGCATATGACATAACTTGTGAGGGTGGAGGACTCTGGCTCCATCAAGCTCTGTCTAGTTCCCCTTTAAATTACAGACTAGCTCCCTGAAGATGAAGTATCAAGGGTTTGGGGTTTACAACTTGTTTTTCAGAGGCAAGCACATTAACTATTGGAACTATTAGGAAAACACAGGCATGGTTGAGTAGTCAAACAAAAGGATGAGTAAACTGATGATTAAGAACTAGAGTTGGGAAAGGGATAGAGCTTGTTCAGATAACAGACTTTCCTGCTCTTTAGGGCAAGGTGTTCCCCTCTGTCATGGCTGAGAGGAAGCATAGTTGCTCTCTCCCCCCTCCCTTTGCTGTACTGTCTTCTCAGTGCTGTTTAACAGTTAAATGCTGAACAAAGAAATACCAACCCATGTAGAAAGTGTAGGATACATATCCACTTTTTTGAAGCAACCAGAAACACACTCATGTAAATAAAGAAAAGTAGAAAGCTACCAAACAAATAAAGAAATAAGGCAGTCTGTGACTGCTAACAAGGCTGCAAATCCAGTCCCAGTTTCAAGTTTTAATGCTCAGCAAGTTGCTTAGCCATAACTATGTTAGCTATGCATGTGCAAAACTTTGGCCAATGTTACCAGACAACTGGAAGTTCTGCTTTCTTTTCCCAAGTAACCTAGTATACTGCTAATAGTAGAAAGTATATGTTTGTTCCAACCATTCCTGCAAGTGGCAAGAGATGTAGCTGCTCCTACTACATGATAATGAAATATGGGCCTTAAAAAAAAAATAATAAATAAAAAAAAAAACAAACCAAAAAAACCCACACCTAACAGAATACAAAGAAACTACCGAATCTTCTCTGCTGCCTTGTTGAGACTCTTTACCTCCTTGAACCATCCCCTGGCACCATGGTCTGTTTTGTTTAACATTTTAAAAGTTCCAAAGGTGGCATAAGCATGAACACAGGAAGAAAGAGGTACTAGTTCTTTACCTTGTTGACATTTCTAGAATTACTCTGCAGTTTTCTGTACATTACAATTATCTGTAGTTTGCTTTTATAGTATCTCCCCTATGCAAGTATGGCCTTAAGAGTCACAGGGTAAAAGCAGTTGTACAAGTATTTTTTATTACTCTTTTGAGTGCTCCAAAGAAAGCAAGATTATACTATCAGTAGTAGTTTCACTACCTGTGGCTTCAACAGTGAGGTTACAGACATTTGAGGAAAGCTACTAACCTTTACAGTTGATATCAAAGCTTATTTCTCCTCTGTTCATGGTATCCAACAGCTGTTTAACTTCTTCAGCATTTCCATTTCTAGCATCATGGAGAAGCTGCTGTTCTGCTTCAGTACTCATCTCTAATAAAGATATGAAAGAACCAATTTCTCAATCTCTTATTCTGCCGTAAGTTATGGCTTAATATTATGTCACTTTTCTCATTTAATATTAACACTGGTATGAGAGAGACATTATTTCCTATGTGGAACACATTTAATGTGCAAGCTGTTTTCAGCTGTCCAGCATCCAGACATGCCACTAAGAGGCATTAGAATTCCTTGTACAAACAAAGCAGTTAAATAACAAAATACCCATGTTTTCTTGCTTCTCAGTTTTCTAGGTTCTAAGTGCAGCTTGAGAATTGGAACTGTATGCCACAAACAACGCAAGCTTTGCTACAAGCATAACCAATAAGCATTTACTTTTTCCTTGTAAGGTTTTTACCTTTACCCCTTAAGGTTTCCAGAGGCAATGCAACAAAAAAAGAAAAAAAGATATATGCCTTTTAGCCCAAGTAGTTCTTCAGAATTAACTGAGACTTATTTTGACTGCCAACCCTGAGGAACAGAATCCATCTTCACATGGAGGCCCCCAGATACCCATCAGTGACTGGTATGATCAGCTCTTGAACTCAGATACCTGACACCCTCCAACCTTGACTTGAAGGGGAATCAGATAATCAAAGAACTTTGTAGATTTGACCTTATCTTTAAGCACAATAGTACAATATAAATAAGTTAACAGGTGACCATAAAACGTAAGTAGCTAATTCTCATCTTACCATTGCTTTTGGACTACAAAAAAAAAAGTGTATTTACATCTTTCAAGAATGGAGAAAACAAAACCTGTTATCATTGCTATTTTTACAGCTCTCTACTAGACAGTGAGCCTGAGACCTTTGGGCAAGTGATACTGCTACTTACCAGGTCCCTCACTGAATACAGTTATTACATCTTGTCTTGACCAATCTTTTCATACTGACAGGATCACAATCTGTGTCCTATTTAAATATACTGCTTTTAAGAGGTGTCAAAAGACTGTGCTGTAAGACACAGTTTACTGCTGCTAAAAACAACAGTAAAAGAAGAGGTTACCTAAATTTAGTGTCCCCAGTTTAGCATCTTCACCTGACACACTAGATTTACCAGATCCTGCAAAATCCAGATTTCTATAGTCAGTTAATGATTGCAAAGAACCCTACTGGCCTCACATAGTCAGCTCTCCTACACTAGCAGAGGTTTTGATTGGTCCCACAAGCTGTGTACACTCTGCTGCACTGGACAGGCATCACCATGGTGATTGCACCACGCATGCTCACAGCTAAAATAGATGCAGGGAGCTCTTTGACTACTGAAGAGGAGAAAAGAGACAGTGAAAACACTGGGTAAGCAACGAAAAGCCTGTAACAGTGACAGATCTTAGAATCACAGAATTATAGAATCACTTTGGTTGGAAAAGACCTTTAAG